>CM060110.1:0-225000 GCA_030522415.1 Channallabes apus
ATTTTTATAACACCAATTTGAAATTCTACTCTAAACCCTGACCTCAACCTTAAGACCCTAGACTTAAAACGCTAGACTTAACCTAAACTCAAACCCGAATTCCTAACCTTAATCGTAAACTCTAAAAATCTAACCCCAATCCTGATCCTAAACCTAACCACAACCAAGCTCTAAAAAACCGAACTCTTAGCCCTAAACCTAATTTCTAATCCTAAACTACAACCCTCAAATCTAACTTAAAAACCTATGCTTAAACCCTAGATCTTAATCACTACCCCTAACAACTTAACTTTTTCATAAAAAGTTTAAATATCATACATTTTAAAACAAAAATTCTTGAAAATGACAAAGAAAAAATATACACTGAACAATTGGTTAAAATATTTTAAAAGGATAAAATAAATGGTAAAATATTTAAAATAAATATAGAGGATACAAAAGTTTTTTTTTTTTAAAAGGATCAAATAAATGGTAAAATATTTAGAATAAATATACAGGATAAAGTTTTTTAAATTAAAAACTATTTAAATTATCTAGGTAACAAAAAATACAAAATACAAAATGGTTTAAATTTGTTTCAGGAGCTAAAAAATATTTTTTCAGGGTATTTAAAAGTGGGAGGAGTTATAAAGGAGAGGAGGGTTATATATAGGGGTGGGAAAAGGGACTTTATCACTTCTGCTTGGACTGCAAGAGAAGAAATATTGACTTAACTGCCAAAAGCCTTCAACAGCCAAAAGCCTTAGGCCATTTTTTGTTTTTTATAAAAGTGCCCTTGCCTGAAGAAGACCTTTGTAGGTCGAAACGTTGCGCAATTGGGCACAATTTCTTTGGGAGTTTTATTTTATTTTTAGTAAAAAAATTAATAGAATTTTATTAGATTTATTTTATTTGATTTTATTTGATTTTATTTGATTTAAAATTGATAGCTATGAGCTATAGAGCTCAGGAGCAGTGGACGGAGGTCCACTATAAAAAACGGGGACGGCGTCCCTTTGAGCAACCACGGCCCGGGGATCAACTGAGAGCGGGGTCCCGGGGGATGGCCCGTGCATTTCCGGTCCCTCGTGAGGGGGTACTGGTTAATAACTATGTTCCTAACCCTAACCCATATTGTGGCATTACACACTTACTGATAAAAGTGTTCACGGTGCATAAAAGCACTATGCTTTTTGGCAAGTGTTAATTTGAAAATAGTGAAGTGGTGTAGATAAAGGAGTGATTATCATTGATGAGCCTTGGTAAGTGGAGGTATACTTCTGTGATTCTAAAAGAGTGTATATTGTTGTAAGTAAATTTAGCCATTAAGGAAAAATTTAAAAGGCACAAAAATAATAAATAAATATCTAAGTGGTGACATAGGCTAAAGCATAATGGCAGCCTCTCCGGTGGAGACTTTGGTGCCGAAGCATCCTTTGTGTGAAGATCTCATCACTAAGACCTCCAATAAGTAGCAAAAAGAGGACCAAGGATATGATTACAAGATGGCCAAAGGAGGGGACATTTGATTCAGCACTGTGTTCTGAGATGGACACCTTGATAAAAAATTATAAAGCGGCGACAAGAGAGAGAAAGCATGTCCAGAGAAGTTGAAAAGACAGCAGGAAAGAGTGGTCCTAGCTTTGTTTAAGAAAGAATAAGTGAAGTTGGTAAGAAAGAAACAGGAAGTGATGGAAAAATTTAAGAAAGTCAGGAAGTGAGGCCGAAGTAGCGAGAGAGAAGTTAGTTACACCTCCCCCATAGAGTAGGTACAGGAAGACAGTCGAATTCCTAAGCGTAAGGGAATGGGGGAAGTTTCTGGTGAGATGGAGAAGGAATGTTATGCAGAGAGTTATAAGAAAGTGGGGGTAGATTTACAGAGAGTGGAAAAGCTATGTGTAGAGAAGGATGTAGAGGAACAGGAGGGGGTGCAGACATGTGGAGAGAGGTCAGACAGCAGCACTAAAACACCAGTAAAAAGCAGATAGCTACACCATTAAAGACTGGACATAGATCTTTGTACAGTAGAGAGGATGGGGGTGAAGAGGATTTGTTATTTAATATGGGCAGTTCCACAATTCCCAATTTTAATTAAAGGTGGGGCATGGGCAACTCAAGGTCTCGAGGGTGTTGTCAACCGCCTCCCCAGCATTCAACGAGGGTGCAGGGACATGGTCTTAGACAAGCAGACCTCAGGCAAGCTTTTATCCGTGATTGATATAAAAACTCTATTGGTGAAGACTTTGTGGAGAAGAAAAAACGTGCTTCTGACTCGAGTGAGGCTGTAAATATATACCACATGGATGGACTGTCTTTGAGGCTTTGAGGCTGTTGTATGGCAGGCCTTGCATGCAGAGTGTTGACCCAAGGACATTAAAGGGTGACCTGGAGGCAGTTACAGCTTGAAAACCTTACAGAGCGAACCAAGGAAAAAAGCAAGCTACTCTGATTACCAGAAAAAACAGAGAGGGCCACAAGCAATCCTTCATCAAAAATCCAGCCAGCTTCAGTCAGTGATGACATCACCAGCAGCATTTTCTCCAAACTCAAGCCAGATGCAGTGGTGGCTCAGTTGGTTAAGGCTGTGGGTTACTGGGTTACTGATCAGAAGGTCGGGGGTTCGAACCCCAGCATCGCCAAGTTGCCACTGTTGAGCCCTTGAGCAAGGCCCTTAACCCTATCTGCTCCAGGGGCGCTGCTCCGTAAGCTGGCTGACCCTGCACTCTGACCCCAGTTTCCTAATTGGGATATGTGAAAATTGAGCAATTTCCCTCTGGGATTAATAAAGTTCTATAAAAAAAAAAAAAAATTAAAAAAATTAAAAAAAAATTAAAAATGCCTGCGTCTGTCACCAACGTTTTCACTCCAAAGCCAGGGAAGAGAGAGTGAATGGATTAAATTGCCTCGCATAGCCATTGCCCGGCCCCGAGGGATGAGAGGGGGGGGAGACAACATCCCAGGTCCGATAAGTCATTCCTCTCACATCTTGAAAAGTTTGCCAGAACCGTAGGATTCTCGGGAAGAAAAAAGTAGTTACTACAACCCAACAATAAGAGTGTGACTATACCTGTATTA
Source organism: Channallabes apus (assembly GCA_030522415.1). Taxonomy (NCBI): domain Eukaryota; kingdom Metazoa; phylum Chordata; class Actinopteri; order Siluriformes; family Clariidae; genus Channallabes; species Channallabes apus. The sequence goes on from CM060110.1 coordinate 3,055, forward strand.
GTCTCAAGTCATACACAAGTTAATTTTAAGGAAAGTTAAGGAAGAGAATCATTAGGTGAATTAGGACTGCAAATATGGTGTTCTCCAGAAGGTGTGTATGTTGAACATAATTCCTGAAGCACAATTACCCTGTCAGACTTTCACTGTACAATGATGTATGACCCATCACAACACATCATCATAGGCCGGCCAGGAGCAGCTATCAGTGTAGAGGAGTGTGATTTTGTAAAAAGGTGGTTCAATGTAACTGATTCTGTTCTTTAGGTGACATTGTATGTACTGCAGGATAGAATTGCAGCTCATAGGATTTATGTTGATTTTCATTCTGCAGATAAAACCTGTGTAAAAATCTTGTGTGGTAATAAATTGATTCGTACTTCTTAAAGAAGTTGTAGTTAGCCACAAATCACAAACACAAATGGCATCAGCATCTGAAATCGACTGTGGGAAATTAGCTATGTAGGCAAATGGATAGTCAAGTCCCATCTGAATTATGGTCTAAACATGATACAGATGTAGGCCTACTTAAATCAGCCAGCCAACTATAAGTACAATGTAAACCAGATGTAGAACCGCCCAGAGTAAGACAATATGCTTTACGACCTGAGACAAAAGCAGGTATATAGAACACTATTGAAGGCCTTGTAAAAGCATCTGTGCTAAAAGAGACCAGTTGTTGCAATACTCCTATTTTTCCCGGTGATTAAGCCAGGTACAACTAAATGGCATCATGTGCATGATTTACATGCAGTTAATAGTATAACAGGAAAGTATTCAGCAGAGGTTCCAAATCCACACACACTGCTGACTAATGTCCGTCCCTAAGCCAAATATTTTATTGTAATGATATTTGTTCAAGCCTTCTTCAGTGTTTAAATGGCAGAAAAGAGTAAACTACTGCATTTATTTGCATTTACAAGTGCCAGTTGACAAAATAGATACCAAAAATGCCACGGTGGTTCAAACATTCACTGTATATATTCAATCAGAGGTGGAAGCTGATTTAGGAGGTTAAAGGATAGAAGATAGCCTGGGTCAGCATATGGGTGACGATTTAATATGACTATCATCATTAGAAACATGCCAGAATGATTCCATTAAGGTACACCGTAAGCTAGTAAGGAGGTCATAAAGTGTCATAAACTAAACTACAATACTGTAAGCCTCAAGTTAAATTGTTAAGGTGACTAATTTCACATGATACGACAGCCGTAGTACATACATAATTAGAAGGCATAAATAAGGCACCAGTGTCACAGCCTGATAAACAGTGATGGCTTTCTAGGGTGTGGTGGAAATTCTGAAACCAATATAAAGACAAGTAATCCATACACTGGGTAAGAGCAAAGTAACAAAGGTTTTATTTTAAACTTCTGCAGAAGGACCAGTCTCATACAGCAAACAGTTGCAGCATAGAGAAAGGTGATCTCTTTCTCTAGCTGACCTATTTTATACACAAACATCTCTGTTAACATAATCAACGCCCCGTACGTGAAGTTCCTACATTCAAACTCATGACTCTTTATCTGCCCCAGACTAGATGTCCATACCTTATCATTTATTCAGGGACAACTACAATCAGGTTGTTTCTATTCTGTTCTCGGCCTTGTGTCTCTAAGCTTCGACAACTAAGTTCAAACTTCTAAGGCCTACGTTACACACTTACTACAAGAATCAAATAGAATTAATACATATAATTAAAATATGATTTTTCCATTACAATTTCCCCCTTTTGTCATTCTATGACAACCTAAATATTTTAATTCTACAATTCAAAACAATACTAATAAGCTATGCATTAGGTAAATTTCATCAGATATTCTCTCTCCCACCTGGGTTTTTAACAACATCATCACTAGCACTCGAATGCACACAGAGGACACTACAGCTGTCTTTATGGGGCCAGACCCCCGACACAAAAGCATAAAAAAAATTTTGCAACCTACTTAAATATACATGCTTGACATTTCTCTAAAGATTTACATTATGTCTTCTTCCATATCATGATCTAAACATTCAAAATGATAGTCACCGGAATTTTGAACTCTGTCAGAAGTCGGGTCGTCCCAGTCCGTTTTCCGTTCTATGTTGTCAGTCTGTCTTAACATTTAATAATTTACTGTGTTCAGAACTAGTCCCTGTATACATCTGCAAATACAGGGTGTTATACAGAGGCCTAACAAGATTATAATCCCAATTGGTAGAACACTATAAACCAGCCAATAACCCCAGCCTCCCCATAATTGCGTTAACCACGAGATCCAAGACTCTACTTGGGGAGGTGGTTGCAAAGCCTTCTTCATGCGGTTTATGATGTTGCTGATATTCTGATGATCATCATTGAAAGGCGTGAAAGGCCTTTACGGTGTCATTTTTTAGTATTAGTAACATGTATGCTAAACCATTTACCTTGTTTAGGGCTACAGCTGCTCCTCCGCCGAGGAAGAGTGACCAGCCTACATTTGCTCCTGGGCTAGTCCATGGGTTTCCTAAAGTGTAACCATGAAATTTAATAGGGACATCTCTTTTTCTTCTATTCTCTGACATCCGTGGCCCCCACGGATTTTCTGTGTGTACTGACACACTAGGAGTTACATATGCAGAATAACATGAGCCTGTTCAATTGAAATACCTGGGTAAGGTCACATATGCGTCTGACCCACACACCCACATTACTGTGTTGACGATAGTTCTATGAACGGACAACTACCATCATTTGGAAAATAATTACCATCTATACTACATTTAGGTGACCTACCTTTTGAACGATTGGTTATACGAACGTAAGTGGTGCACTCAGACCATCCTAAGTCAGGTTCCCAATTTTCCATTTTGATCTTGCACAATGCAAGTGTCTCCTTTTTGCCATGGGACCATATAAGTAGAATTGTCTTCATATTTCTTAACAGGCAATGGGGAACAATAGCTCCCTGGGGCATCAAAACATAGGTTATTGGAATAATTACACTCAGGGACTGCTGGGTTTGGCCTCCCTGTTTGTTTGTAGTATTCAGATATCTGTAAGATGGCCATGGTGGTTATCGGTATAATACAAGACGTGTTGTCTGCATTTGCTTCTGCTGCTGTGACATTATTTAGGGGCAGTGCTACCCAGCCCGAGGACATGACATGGCATACACAACACAAGAGGTTGTGTATGTCTGTTATATTATCAGCAATGTCTAATGATAGGGCACATTCCCAATTTCCCTGCACATCTATTGAGATTAGTGTTATGCCTTTTTATCATGCTGTCTCTTCTCTTTATTCTATTTAAATGCATGTAGCTTGAGTTTGTTAAATAGACTTTACCATCGCCGTTTCTCTCCGAATTCTCAATAAGTAGGCACATCAGGGTAACCATAACTATTATTATTCCTAAAGTTACCCAAATTGCTTTGGGGTGTTTTCTCATTTGTAACCAAGGGTCCAGTCCAGCTAATTCAATGTCTGTAGTGTGAATAATCTCAGTCACTAATATTCTCCGTCCTCTAAAACAGTCTTCTGTCCTGTCAGTAGTTACAACACTTACTTTTAACTCTAATTACTTTTATATGTCACCAATGTTACTCAGTGCTACTGCTACTTTGACACCTTACAATTTCTTCATGTGTTGTCCTCAAATGTAGTGTACTTATTGTTGTGATGAATTTGATTGGAGAGTCGTGGTTCTGCGTTGTTTCTGTCCACTCTAGTTGGTTCTTCTGACCCATGCACTTTGCGTGCAGGTGAGGGTCTGTTGGGGTTCACAGGAGAGGTTACTAGCACATCACTGTTCACCCTTGTTGACCTCTGTGTTGTTTTCTCTTAGGTTCTGGAACATGTTTGGGGTGCTGGCGTGTACCCTCATCTCTGTTTCCACTACTTTGACTTCTTTTTGTGGTGTTAGGAGCACTGTCAGTGGGCCTGTATTAAAAATAAATCCTCAAAGAGTTTTGCACAATAACATAACATTTCATCTTCACAATGTCCTTTTACTTTTCGTGTGCTCTGGCTTCATGTTAATTCCTTTATCTACAGTACAGTATGTTATTAGAAACACAAATGCTTATTCCCCCTTTTGACACATGGTCCTTACACGTGTGTCAACTTAGCATAGAAAGGAAATAGCTTTATAGGCAGACACGGCTTGTGATTGGTTGTCGTACCAAACCCCTTCTGTCAAAACACATCCCGCTCTTCTCCAGAGTGTTTCCTCTCCTGGAGTGACTGTAGCTCTGAAGCTCTTCAAGGTTAGCTGTGGGGGTGAGAGCATTAGACACACACATGTTATGGTTATAGGAAAGGGGAAGTTTGGCCACGGCCTTCACTGCTGCATCTGCTTTTCTGAAATAGAATATAATTTGTTAGTTTGAGCATTACATTTACACTATTTAAATTTCATGTGCTATAACTATGACAAACTCCTGTTAGCACCTATTTCTCTATCACAAAATATTGTTCCATCCACGTTCATTTTATATCCGGATTCTGTAGTGGCGCTTACTGTGGATCAATCCTAGTGGAACAAAGTTGTTTAACAGTGAAAGAAAGGAGTTAGAGGGTTAGAACTATACATCTTTCCACATTGATATTTATAATTTAGTATTGTACTTTAACCACTCTGTTGCAAATAAGTGTGATTCTTCTCTGTATAAAAGATACTGAAACTTCATGAACTAGAAATGTCAAATTACTGTAGCCCACTATACATCTTTATTCTATACCTGCCTCCTCAGCTTCTGGTACTGGACATAAACACATGGGTGATGCTGCTGCTACAGGATCTGATTTGGCTGAGAAGTGAGATAAAGATCTCATTGTTTCTCTCTGTCTCTGTTTTTTTCTGCAGCCAGTCTGAAATCATGCAACAATTCTTTTCATCAACAGTTTTTGTAAAAGGCCTTTTATAATTTGAAATGTCCAATATTAAAGTAGTTTATACTGCCAAATTTGATTCAATTAAAGATTGTTCTTGCTTCCGGAGTTCAACTAAGTGCACTGTGGGCCAGTAGACCCTTCCCATGAGTGTATAGCTCACTAGGGCCTCGAGGATTGTATAGATCAAATTAACTTTTCTGCAATAAAACACTTTTACTTTTTACATTTCTACTTTAGCGTCAATTTTCTTATTTGTTTTAGAATATTTTGGACTACTACTGTACTTGGATCCAAAGTTTTATCTTGTCCCAAAACAATTTGACCTAAGATATGACTTGTATGTGCGAATTGTAGCTTTTATATGGTTTGCTTTATGACCTTGTTCTGCTGGACAATAAGAAGTTGCTGATGTTTACCATGACAACAGCTTTAAAATAAAGAATTAAACACTGGAATTATTTCAGTTAAAGACTCGGGTAGATACAGTATGAAGTTTGTAGGGCCTAAATTTTACTTTGGGGTGATCACCGCCAGTTCACTTCCCTTAATTAAACCTACATCGTGCTTGCCATTTGCCCATACATTTTAGTGAGTAATTATAAACATAAATTCTTTTTATAAAAGAAAAGAAAAAGTTCTGCATGCTGATAACTTAATTTTTTCTGCCTGGCCAGGTCTTGTGACTGTAGGTACTGTAATATATACAGTTCTTTTATACTTTAACACATGATTTTTCAGCATTGCATCAGCATTTGTTTCTCTGTGGCTGTAATGTAATGTCAGATAAGACGTTCATTCTCAATCACTCTCATTCATACCACATGTCACTCAAACGCCCAATATTTATTTATTTAGTTATTTTTTTCCTCATCCTTATTACTTTTATCCAATAACACATTAGGGGTGTCCCTACTGTGATTACTGTGACACTTGTGCTACATTTTCTCATGTGCACACTGCTTATCTCTACATTGACTACACATCTGAGCTTATCGTTAAAAAAAAGAGATATGTGACACATATCTAATATCATAATGTGTTTACTGGTATATATTTGTCTATCACTGTAGCATTTACTGAACTCACAGTTGAAGTGCAGAGCTTCCATTCATACACATACAACAGGGGCAACGGATCACATTTCACAAGAGTGAAATCCTCAGGCTCAATACTGGTTTAGTCTCAAGAGTTTTATACCTAATTTACATATGAAATCTTCACCCCAATAGATTTACTGGGCAGCAATAAGAGCAAAAAATCTAAATTTATCATCATGTACACCTGGAAAAAGCCACACGCTTGTCTTTATGAGGCTCTTTTCAGCTGCATGTCCTGAAGTGCCCACAGAGTTCAGGAATCTGCCACTCTGTTTCACTAAACTGTCAAATTCACACACTTTAATGACTGAATGACCTGCATGGAATGTAGCAAAATTAATTTTGTTTGTCATGGAGCTGCAATTCCATTGTTGGCATTTTACTGATACTGTATACTTCAAGATCATACGTAGCATGTGTGGATGTTTCTAAGATACAAACGTGAATTGAATCATTGAAAAAGATAGCAAGCTTTTCTTCATTGCGATCACAGCAAGAAGTGTTAGTAGGAAAAATAATTATTTTTGACTCACCCTCTCCTTCGGGTCTGCTCCCCACGCCCCCGGCCTTTTTCTGTCAATTTCCACCCTGATCCTCACCTCTCCTAATCCATTCCTCTCCTCTGCTCCTTCTCGGACAGTCTCTAATCCAATGGTCTTCACTTCCGCATGCATAACAGCCATTTGTTCTCCCACGTCCACTTCCTCTTCCACGTCTCCTGTACTGTACATCCGCAGTTTGTCTTACCATCTGCAACACTGCCAGCTGTGCATTGTCACTCTGGTCTTCTCTCTTCTTGTTGCGCTTATCTTTTTCTTGTGATACCAGCTTTTCCGCGTGTATTGCATGTTGTTCAATGAGACTAAGTTTTCCAGTGTCCCATCCAACGCATGTGTTTTTCACCTTCTGAGCGATGTCCTCCTGTAATCCATTTATGAAACTGTTCCTCAAATGTGCTTCATACGGTGAAATTGCTGCCACAGAAATGTCTGCAGGCCTCTCCAATCCGCTGTTTGCATCATGTACCTCAGTGAGACGGGTGAGATAGTGTGACACGCTCTCTCCTGGTTGTTGTTTGCACATTGATATTTTAGTCATATCCATTTTTGCTGGGAACGTTTCTTTACACGCTGCTGTAAGGCACACCACAAAACCGTTAAATGCTTGGTTTTCTTCATGATCAGCCTGAGCTCGCCGTGCGAAAACATTGTCCGTTGGCCAGGAATACTTAATCTTTGCAAAGTCCGCACCTAGTTTTCTCCCCAAAAGTCTTCGCATTTCATAAGATGTCGGGCGAAACTCTGAGCAAAATCTGCTCATTTCATCACCGAATTTCTGTCCTCCCACCTCTCTCGGGTCTGGGAGTTGTCCATGTGCATTTTCGATGTCCTTTATTGTCCATGGTCGGTGAACAAGCATCGCTGTTCCATCCGCCCCTGCTACTTCCATCATTGGAGCAGTGATTTCTTGATGAACACTTCCTGTAGCTCCTAAGAGTTCCTCTCTCTCGTCCTCGCTGTCATCAGGTGGTGGTTGTCGATCAGCCTTTTCTCTTTTCAGCTGAGCCTTGGTTCGAGTATGTGACGAAATTGGAGACAGAGCCGTGCTTGCTGTGCTGGGGCCTTGGGCCTGCCGAGAAGTCTCTTGTCCATGCTGTCTTACTGGATCTGCTGAAGGGGCTATCTGTCTAAGAGCTGGGGGTCGCGGGGGGCAGCCGTCCAGGTCGGGATCTGAAATAGACTTAACACACTGAAAAGAATCAATGTTTTGTGCTTGCATTTTAGGTTGTATGCGTTTTTCTCTAAGTTCTGCTTCTGCCTTCCACATATTAAATCCTACCCAATTAATGTTTACTTTGTTATTCTTTTACGTGTGCACCTTGCAACCCTGCACTCTGACTTGCTTTTACCTCCGGAGGTCCTCACACCGAGCACGTCTGCTGCGGGGCCAAGTTTTTCGGAAACGAGGCGAAACCAGTACCCTATCTCTCTCTCTTTTGTGCGCCTTTGCACTTTTTTGGGTACTTTTCACGAATCCCAGACTCGTGTGATAGATCCAAGTTTAAATCTATCCCAGCCACTGTGAGAAAGCGCACTTCTTACTCAATTACAACTTACTTTAACTTTAACAATTACAACTTACTTTAACTTTAACAATTACAACTTAAAGACTTACAACTTAAAAAATTTCCTTACCACACTATTTTAGTTCTTTTAACTCCGGTGTTGAGGTGACATGGTGAATCCCCGGTCCTCTCACGCTCGATTGCCAATTAAGCGTTTGAGATGAAGTGAAAAGCCTTCAAGGCGTCAGCGCTTACGCCTCCCCGGGATTCTCCAGTGCCCTCCTCAAACACGGAGAACTGCCGACAACGCCAAGTTGTGGTGGAAATTCTGAAACCAATATAAAGACAAGTAATCCATACACTGGGTAAGAGCAAAGTAACAAAGGTTTTATTTTAAACTTCTGCAGAAGGACCAGTCTCATACAGCAAACAGTTGCAGCATAGAGAAAGGTGATCTCTTTCTCTAGCTGACCTATTTTATACACAAACATCTCTGTTAACATAATCAACGCCCCGTACGTGAAGTTCCTACATTCAAACTCATGACTCTTTATCTGCCCCAGACTAGATGTCCATACCTTATCATTTATTCAGGGACAACTACAATCAGGTTGTTTCTATTCTGTTCTCGGCCTTGTGTCTCTAAGCTTCGACAACTAAGTTCAAACTTCTAAGGCCTACGTTACACACTTACTACAAGAATCAAATAGGATTAATACATATAATTAAAATATGATTTTTCCATTACAAGGGTTAACAGGTTTCATGCTGACTGGAGTAAGGAATATGCAGGAAAAAACAGCTTCACTAAGAGAGATAATAATGAGAAAAGAAGAACTGCAAGATCTAAGTGCTACCTTAAAATAGAACACAGATATACTGTTAGCATTTGAATCCATCAAAAAGAGATGCAGACTGCACCTACTTTAGGTATACAGTACCTGATTATAGCAATCCGTTCTATCGGTATGTAGTGAACCAAGCTGATGGATCTACCTCAGCTATACTGATGCAGGAAACTTGCAGTGATAGGAAAAACCAGTCCCTAGCTTACTACAGCACTAAGCTAGATAATATAACTCAAGGTGACCCAACATGCTACCAACAGGGTTTTGTAGTTGTACATTATACATATAGGAAAGCATCTTCATTGACAACAGGTTACCGATAGATTGTAAAAATTGATAAAAACAAGGGGAAGGTGTTCTAACCCAAGCTCGCCTCCAAGCATATTCTTCACTGCTCACATATCCCGACATTAATATAAAGCGATGTGACACAGTTAATCCAGCTAACTTAATCACTTAAACCTATAAAGGAGTGACTCATAGTTTTGTGGCGAACTCATTGGCATTTACTCGGTTAGGACCTGATCTTGAATCTAAGCCTATAGCTGGAGCGGAAGTGACTTATTTTGTTGATGGATCTAGTTTAGAGACCAGGTAGAAAGTCACACAGGGTATTCAGTAGTGATGAAGGATGGAGAAGATTTTAAACCTATCCTATCTCAGCATTGTACACAACCGTGTTCAGCTCAGTTAGCTGAGTTGAAATCGCTCACCGCTGCTTGTCAATTAGCCAAAGGTCTAGTGGCAAATATTTTTACAGATTCAGCCTATTCCATGGTGTTTGTCATCTGGTTGGAACCGTATGGAAGCGAAGGTTTAAAAAGCATGAAGGAACTCCCATTCAAAATGTTGAACGGATAAGTAAACTAATGTCTGCTCTGATGCTACCAAGATGATTGACTTTCATTAAATGTCAGACCCGTAAAAGAGGGAAATGACTGTGTTGCGAAATGACTGTGTTGCTTTTAATGAATGGTTACAATCTTGGTGTCAACAACAGAAATTACGCTTTGTTGATAACTGGAATGTTTTCTGGGAGCGTCCTAGGCTTTATCACACCGATGGCCTACACCCTAGCAGAGCTGGAGCAGCGGTCCTCTCTGACAACATCTCCAGAACACTACGAACCATCTGACTGGCGGTAAGTCATACTGTAGATTCCAAACATATTAGACACATCACAACTCACCGTAGTGATAGACGAACACACATAGCTTGTCCTATAGAAACTGTGTCTGTTCCCCGAATACTGAGAAAAAAGAATAAATTTGTTAAATTTGCCCGAAACAATCTGATAACCATAAAACCAGAAAAAGGCAAAATAAGTAGTCAAAATCCACCTCTACAGTTTGGACTACTCAATATTAGATCCCTTGCGCCTAAAGCACTTATTGTTAATGAAATTATCTCAGATTATTGCCTTGACGCACTCTGTCTCACTGAAACCTGGCTTAAACCAAATGAATATTTTGGTCTGAATGAGTCTACTCCGTCAGGATATTTCTATAAGCACGAGCCCCGTCTAATTGGTCACGGTGGTGGTGTCGCCACTATCTACAATGATGTACTCACTGTTACCCAGAAAATAAGGCCCAGGTTTAATTCATTTGAAGTGCTTATCATTAATGTTGCACTAAATGAAATACGTAATAAACCCTTGCTATATTTTACCCTGGCCACCGTGTACAGACCCCCGGGGCCATATGGCGATTTTCTTAAAGAATTTGGACATCTGCTATCAGACCTATTGGTTAACTCTGACAAAGTATTGATAGTAGGAGACTTTAACATTCATGTAGATGATGCTAACGACGCTTTAGCACTCACATTTATGGATTTACTAAATTCCTTTGGGGTTAAGCAAAATATAATTGGAGCAACTCATCGCTTTAATCATACGCTAGATTTAATTATATCCCATGGTATAGATGTCTCTAATATAGAGATCATACCTCAAAGTGATATGACAGATCATCACCTCCTGACACCCGTAGAACAGATTAGCTGTGTCTCCCCACGTTATCAATCTGTTAGAAATATGAATCCCACTACTAAAGACAGATTCACAAGTAATCTGCCGGATCTGTCCCAATTTCTTATTAGACCCCTAAATGCAGATGATCTAGATGAAGTGACTAGCAGCATGGGCACTATTTTTACCAGTACATTAGACACTGTTGCTCCCATCAGATTAAAAAAAGTCAGAGATAAAACATTGGCACCGTGGTACAACAGTCATACTTGCGCCCTAAAGAGAGCAACCCGTAACCTCGAGCGAAAATGGAGGAAAACTAAATTAGAAGTCTTTCGAATTGCATATAAAGACAGTATGTGCAGCTATAGACAGGCTCTAAAAACTGCTAGGACCGAGCATCTTAGCCAGCTGATAGCAAGAAACCAAAACAATCCCAGGTTCTTATTTAGTACAGTGGCTCGCCTAACAAAACCTAAGATGCCCGCAGAGAGTATCCCATCACAGTTTAGAAGTGAAGACTTTATGGACTTCTTTAATGAAAAAATCAATAATATCAGGAAGAAAATAATGGAGGTTCAACCTCTAATAGTATCTCACGATCCAGTTCAGCCTATAGCTTCACATTTAGATTTTCACTGCTTTACAGGTATAGGACAGGAAGAGCTGTATAAACTCATCACCTCGGCTAAATCAACAACGTGCCTGTTAGACCCAATCCCAACCAGATTTTTAAAAGAAATGATGCTTACGGTTGGAGAGCCACTCCTAAACATTATTAATTCTTCATTACATCTAGGTCACGTCCCTAAACCTTTCAAGTTAGCAGTTATTAAGCCGCTTCTTAAAAAATCTAATTTGGACGCGAATGAAATAAAAAATTACAGACCGATTTCAAACCTCCCGTTCATATCAAAAATACTAGAAAAAGTAGTATCAGCTCAAATTTGCACATTCTTGCAGGATAACAACATCCTTGAAGAATTTCAGTCAGGTTTCAGGCCCCATCATAGCACAGAAACTGCACTAGTTAAGATTACAAATGACTTGTTTTTAGCTTCAGACCAAGGCTGCATCTCATTGCTAGTCCTGCTTGATCTTAGTGCTGCATTCGACACTATAGATCATAATATTCTCATAGATCGCTTACAAAATTATATAGGTATTCAGGGACAGGCATTAAAATGGTTTAGATCTTACCTGTCTGATCGCTACCATTTTGTAGTTCTAAATGGAGAACCGTCTGGTATAATGCCAGTGAAATATGGGGTCCCACAAGGGTCAGTTTTAGGACCTCTGTTGTTCTCAATATACATGCTTCCCTTGGGTAACATCATTAGAAGACATGCTGATGATACCCAATTATATATCTCAACTAAACCAGACGAAATACCTAAGCTGTCTAGATTAACTGAGTGTGTCCAGGACATAAAAGATTGGATGACCAATAACTTTCTTTTATTAAATTCAGATAAGACAGAGATATTACTTATTGGCCCAAAAACCAGCACACAACAGCTTTAAAAATTCAGCTTGCGCTTAGAAGGATGTACTGTTATTACCAGCTCAGCAGTAAAAGATCTGGGAGTAATATTAGACAGTAACTTGTCTTTTGAAAATCACATTTCAAATATCACAAAAACAGCCTTTTTCCATCTTCGAAATATTGCTAAACTTAGGAACATCTTATCCGTATCTGATGCAGAAAAACTAGTTCATGCATTCATGACCTCCAGACTGGACTATTGTAATGCATTACTAGGTGGTTGTCCTGCATCCTCAATAAACAAGCTTCAGTTAATCCAAAATGCAGCTGCCAGGGTTCTCACTAGATCCAGAAAATATGATCATATAACCCCAATATTATCATCCCTGCACTGGCTACCTGTTCAGTTTAGAATAAATTACAAAATAGTATTACTTACATACAAGGCCTTAAATGGTTTAGCTCCCACATACCTAACCAGTCTTCTGATATGCTACAATCCACCACGCGCCTTAAGATCACAAAACTCCAGACTTCTGGTAGTTCCCAGAATTTCAAAATCTACAAAAGGGGGTAGGGCTTTTTCATATTTAGCTCCAAAGCTTTGGAATAGCCTTCCAGACAGTGTTCGGGGAGCAGACACGGTTTCTCAGTTCAAAAGTAGACTCAAGACGCATCTTTTTAATCTGGCATACACATAACTCATCCCAGTACTCATACTCCAGTACACCTATACCGAATGGCAACTATGCTAATTCTCCCCATCTGTTCTGTATTTCTCTACCCATCCCGAGGCATCGGGAGATTTTGCCAGCTTCAGTAGACAAAGGCCGACCCTGCGAGGTTCCTGAGGCATCCAGAGAAGGACCAGCTCCAGCTGGATTCAGCTTTATGATGGTTGGAGCTACACATGCTGCTCCTATGCTTCCAGTGATCCAGACCTCATCTGCCCTCTGCACCTACTGACTCGTCCCTATGCTGAACTGGTCTTCATGTCAATTTAAATAATTTCTGTCATATTGAATTTTCACCTGCACAACACACAAGATGTTATATCATTTCTATCTGTTATCGCCCAAATGAGGATGGGTTCCCTGTTGAGTCTCGTTCCTCTCAAGGTTTCTTCCTAATGCCATCTCAGGGAGTTTTTCCTTGCCACCGTCGCCGTCACCCTTGGCTTGCTCATCAGAGAAATTTCATTCATTCGTCTCATTATTATCTGCACATTTTTCTCACACATCCACACTTCCAATTATTTTCTTTTCTATATTTATTATTATTATTTGTTTTTATTTATCTATTTTCTATTATAATTTTATATATTTATTTATTATTCTATATATAGTTTTTTTTTTTGTTAAATTTCTTTAATTTTTGTGAAGCTGCTTTGAGACAATGACCATTGTTAAAAGCGCTATATAAATAAAATTGAATTGAATTGAATTGAATAAAGGTAACAACATGGCAGATTTAGAAATGAAGCGTGCATCAAAATGGCAACTAGCTGTGCAAGCACCCATAGTCCTTATAGAACCACAGCCTCAGTAAAGAGGATATCATTTGTACTCAACATCAAGCAGGTCCGTATGAGCACTCGATGTGGCTCCAGAGGGGAGCGCATAAGGATGCACAGGGTATTTGGTGTCCACATGAAGGTCTGATTATAGCACCCATAGCACTGGTGAATATTTCTGGTTTAAATGCTCATGGACTGGGCCATTGTGCAAGAAGACAGGTTGTGAGAAAAATCAGTCAACATGGGTATTGGACTTCATATCTGCATGCTATGGTTGAAGAGTTCCTAGCTTCATGGGAGATATGTGCTATGCATAATGTCAGGAAGGAAACAGCGACACCTATAGGCTATACACCGGTACCAGAATGACCATTTAAGCACTTAGTGGTGAACTATGTGGGCAGGATAAAGTAGTATTCAGGGCGAAAGATACATGCTTGTAATAACTGACATATTTAGTAGATGAGTAAAAGCAATAATATCTGCAGATGAAGAGTAAGGAACAGTTATCAAATCGTAAGGGAATGATATCTAGATTTGAAATTCCATCAGAGAGGAGTTCCGACAATGGATCAGTATTCATTCAGAAAATGTAAGACAGGTGCTGAAACGGTTGGGAAAAAGCTAGGATTTGGTTATGTCCACAGTCCCAGGGGAAGGTAGAGAGTGTAAATGGTAATCTCAAAGCCAAGGTTAATAATAATTGTAGTAGTACAATGCTAAACTAGGCTTTAACTGATGCTGTACCAATGAACTAACAAGCATGCAACCTAACACAAATACACATCTAACCCCGCATGGAATGCTTACGGGTCGACCCATGCCTGTGCCATTCTGTAGAAGCCATATAAAGGCCCACCGCTTAAACAATTTTGAAAATCTTATATGAAGAAACTAACTGCCGTATATGAAGTAATCTATGTGCAGGAAAAGAACAAGGAGGAAGAGACGCTCCGTGTCCCATCACTCCAGGAGACCAGGTCTATCTGCGAGTGTTCAGGAGGAAGTGGCACAAGCCCAGGAGGGAGGGGCCCCACAAAGTGTGGCAGCCACTCCAACAGTGATTCAAGTGAAAGACAAGACCGTGTGGTATCACTTGAACAATTACACGAGAGTCATAAAGAGCTATGAGTACTGAAAACGAAGGAAGAAAGAAAGAAGAACCTAACATCAGAAAAATACAAAGAAATTAAATCATTATTGGAAAATAACCAACTATTGGCACAAGTTGGATACCAAATTGTGCAGCGTTGAACACTCCGCTGCTCCAAATTAAGAATGAGAATCTGCTTGAGAGCCGCATCCACTTCTGATACAAACAAGACTGACTGACGGACTGACTTCGACCAGGTTTCTCCTGACACAATTAACAGGACAAACAATTGTACAGATTATGTGTGACAACTAACTGTGTCCTTAACATTGTATAAATGCATTTCTGTTTAACTAACACTATATTGCTTTTACAGATAAAACAGCAGCAGCGACAACTAATTTTAATTTCCTCCACAGTAAAAATGCACGAGAAGGAAGCAAGCCTTAACCAGATTATGACAATGTGTAATGCCACTAAACACCGTTCTCTTTTATTCCAGGTGCAGAACTTTAATTGAAGCAGCTAATGGGTGACTTTACTGTGTTAAGTAAATTTATGAATGTGATTTATGAATTTATTAATCAAAGGTTTTCTAAAATTAACAGCATTTCCTAGCAACAACAGACAAGGATGAATTTTTTTGGACACGGTCATCGAGGATATCCTGAACTCAGCCATATATATCTCTAACAAGAGACTTTACTGGTTCATATATTGAAGTGTACAGTATCTTCCATGGCATGAGCCCACAATGACGTGCTGGCAACCTCTCCTGTGGGCTCCAACTGACTCCCTGCGGTGCGCAAAGCACCTGAGTTGAAGACTATTATATTACAACAAGGCTGTTTAAATGTATATCCATTCTTAAAAATTGTATTGTGTTATTGTGTAGTTGTATGTTCCATTGTAGGTTATATGATTTATCCAATTGATGTAATCCTAGAAAATCACTGTATTAAGTACATGTTTATGTCATGTTATTGAGTAATGGGAAGTATGATGTCCTGGAGGTCGAGTCTTTTACTCCTATTCCTAGTCAAGGGTGGAAGGAGAGGTTTGGCCGATTCTCCACTAGAGGGCGAGTCCATGGGTCAGTCATTGATAAAAGTCCAGTGATTTAATTTAATCACCAGTTAGTATAAGGAAGACTGACTCATGGAGTCGCACTCTAGATTAACCAATTAGTGTGGGACTTATAAGTCCCAGAGGGGGGATATATGGAAAAAATTTTTATTTGATTTCATTTGATTTTACTTACTTTTGGGGGGTTAGAAGATACCTTATCAGTATATAATCGTGGATGTGCGTGCAAGCTGGGACATAGGCTTCTTTGTGTGCATTACATATAGGAAACCCAAGCTTTACATTGGGGGGGCTAAAGACGGCCCTTTAATGAAACCCAGATGTTGGAGAGAGGAGGGGCAGGCACTGCATATGTACTAGAACGCACATCAACAGAATTCAGTTTCTCCACGGACACAGCTCCGGCCTTGTTGTTTGATAATAAAGGTCGTAATCTTCTGTAAGCAAAGCCCGACTCTGAGTATTTTTCCACAACACGGGCCGCCATGGAGGAGGGTGTCTAGTAATTCAAGGCCGAAACACCCCATGATTCTATGGTTTACTACTGATGACGTGTCTCACAATTTAGGATATCGTTGGGTTAAAGGGAATTTTAATCTTAGCTCACACCTTTAACCTTAAATAGGATTAATGCGTCTCCTATCCCTGAACTCAAAACATAACCGTTAGTTTTGAACTCTAAACCCAATTTCTTAAACCTAAACATAACCGTCAGTTTAAAATATAAGCTCTAGAACCCTAGGTCAGCATAACCATATTTTCCTGTAACCCTAGGTGTATCTGACCTTTAACCTTTCCACAGGCATGGTCACTTAATACTAATTCTACCCTATCTGGAGTAGGAGTGTTTGTGGATAAATTTTACCCCAGCCTAGCCCAAAACACAATCGTTAGCCTTGCATAATCTATCAGGCGCCATATCTGTCGATCGTTCGTATGGAGAGTGCTGGAGATGAGGCCTGAGTTGCAGGCCCGTGCACCACGTGGGTTCTGGGTTTATCCCAGGGCTACGCCTTTTTACCCTAACCTAACCGGCCAGTGCCGCCCTCGGTCACCTTGTCTCCGGTCACCTCCACGGTTGATCTTAACCTGGTGGGCAGAGGTTAAAAAAGCCTTACTGTTAACCTCCTTTTATAAACCACATGTATAAAATAACATTAACTTTCTAAATAAGCTGTCAATTTAAATGTAACTTAGACACCCACTCAGGCACCCTAGTAATAGCAAGTTGTATTGTAATAGCAAGTTGTAGCAAGTAATAGCACCCTAGCAAGTTGCCACTGTTGAGCCCTTGAGCAAGGCCCTTAACCCTATCTGCTCCAGGGGCGCTGTAAGCTGGCTGACCCTGCGCTCTGACCCCAGTTTCCTAATTGGGATATGCGAAGAAGAAATTTCGCTGTGCTGTAAAAAGTAAATGTGACAATAATTGAATATTCTTCTTCTATTCTAATCAGGGGCGGCAGTATCGAGGCTCATTACTGAGCATGTGCTGTTATGTTTGGACTGAAGGGCACGGGATTTCCGTTGCTTAGGACTGCTGAAAATGTAGGCTCGTAGGCGGCGGCACGATAGATATGGGGGGAAGCTGTCGGAGGCGTAAGTGCATTGCCACACAAGGAGTCGTTGGGCATGCATCTAGAGCACGATCTGGGATCTGCCAGTATCTAGATTAGGGGTCAAGGCACCCTCAAGGACCATGAGGAGGGCTGAGGCCTAAAACGACCCAGGACTTCATGCCACTCTCGGAGGTTTGGGCCACCCCGGGACGAAAGGCGCTCTTTAGCTTAGGCTCAGACTGCGTGTCCTGACTCTGGTTTATGCTGTCATCGAGCAACCTTCTGTTGATCGCTGTCTGCCTCACGACGCCTTAAAATAGGTGTCTGCTGGTCCAACCTTGCCTCTTTCAGAGCGTTACAGCTCAAGCAAGAATTATAGAATATGCGTCATAGGTTATTAGGCCTTAAAACCATTACAACATTTGATTTAATTTATTCACTAAATAGGTCAAACATCGCTCACTAGGACATGAGGGAGATTGCAACTGTGATCCAACCTTTAAAAAAATATTTGGACTGCAACTGTGGCCTAAATATTAATTTGGATACGTTTACTAGATAATTTCATTTAAAATAGGAAATTCTTACATTAGAAGTGATAAATCTACTTTTTATATATAATGCGTCGTAGTTTATCAGACTTTGGTCTAAAATAATTACAAAGTCTGATTAATTTATTACAAAATAGGTCAAAGATCGCTGATTAGTTTAATGACGGTGATTACAACTGTGATCCATCCTTATAAAAAAATATTTGGACTGCAACTGTGGCCTAAATATTAATTTAGAAACGTTTATTAGATATTTTAAACTTTAAAACTTCCAATTTTTTCCTTAGTGGCGTTGCGTATGATATTTTTTACCCTATTTGCATTCCACAACCGACCGTGCCCCAGAGCATTGTGGGAAAGCTAAATCTGGAGTATATTTTAACTAATAACTCCTAAACGACAAAAGATAGAGTCGTGCCGTTTTTTGCAATATTATTTTTGTGACACACTGAATAAAAACAATGAATAACTGAATAATTCCAAAAAATTAAAAATCTACCCTCAGTGTGAAACATATGCCGATTAAGGACCTGGGTTGGCCTCCCACTACAGTTTAACTCGGCTGGGGATTTTACTGTCATCTTGGCAGAATTTTCTCCATGAGATCTACCCAGTAGAAGCTTGTTGATCCGATTTGGGGTCGTCCGCTGGGATCAGATGGTCTCCACACACTTCCTGGAGCAGCACTCTGTCCAAATGGTTCCGGAAACCTAGCGGTGTTAACAAAAGGGCCATTGGCAGAGAGGTGAGTCTTGGTTATCTACCAGTCTTCACTGTGTTTAATATAGTCAAGATGTTTATTACTGTTCCAGTTCGCTGTTGTTGACGTAGCTTCCTGTTTTCGTATCGTTGCCGCGAAAGTTTCGCAACGCGCGAGTTTCCTCGTCTAAGAACAACAAACGGAATTAATCTTCAAACAACTAAAACTCCGACACAGAGGTACGTTATAATGTCTACCGTTCAGCTTGTTCAGTGTGTAGAGTGCAGGATGTTTAGACATTCTTCCTCCGTCATTAGTGATAACTTTATTTGTGATAGGTGTGTGTTAGTGAGCACTCTGACGGAGAAGATATCAGCGTTAGAGGAGCGCATCCAGACTTTAGAGAGGGTTAGACAGCGTGAGAGCAGCGTTATTCCCGTAGCGGACAGTCTGGGTGCCACAGGCAGAGATAATCAGCCCCCGACTCCGGCATTAGAGCCCTCACAGCGGGGCGAGTGGGTGACGACTCGGCGGCATACTCGTTCAGCCAAAGCTAACGCTAAGGCTAGCCCACCGGAGCACACCTCCTCTGCGCTTCACGTGTCCAACAGGTTTGCTCTCCTCAGTGCTGCACCCGCTGAGAAACCTGAAAGAGCTCTGGTTATAGGAGACTCTATACTGAGGCACGTGACATTACTAGACCTTTAGGGGCGCCAGCGGCAGTGGTTAGGTGTATCCCGGGAGCCAGAGCACCGGACATAGCAGGTAATCTTAGGGCTCTAGGACAGCACAGGTTCTCTAAGATAGTGGTACATGCTGGAGCTAACGATATACGCCTTCGTCAGTCAGAGGTTAGTAAGAGTAACTTTACAGAGGTGTTTAAATTAGCGAAGGCGATGTCCGATGAAGTAATATGCTCTGGTCCCATCCCAATGAGACGTTGCGACATAGCTTACAGCAGGTTATGGTCGCTGAACCGCTGGATGTCCAGGTGGTGCTCCAAAAATAATGTGGGCTACATAGATAATTGGAAGACCTTTGAGGGCAAAGCTGGCCTGTTAGGGCGGGATGGTGTCCATCACACTCGGGAAGGTGCTGCTCTCATTTCATTTCCTGCAGTATAGCTCATAGTCTCAGTAGAGGTCTAGTTAATCGGTGACAATCCAGAGCCCAGGCCGGGGAGGAGACAGACAGGCTAAACCAACCGTCTGCTAGCTGCATAGAGTCGTCACTCAGGGTTCACCTTATTGAGACTGTGTCTGTTCCCCGATCTAAGCAAAAATGTAGAAAGACTCAGAAAGTCTGTTTCAATAATTTAATTAACATAAAGACCACAAACTCAGATCATACTGAATGCGCAGCCGGCACCTCTGATCTGAAGCTAGGATTGTTAAATATTTGATCTCTCGCATCAAAAGCAGTTATTGTTAATGAAATTATCACAGATCAGGCGTTTAATATACTCTGTTTAACTGAAACATGGGTTAAACAAGATGAGTTTGTAGCTCTAAATGAAGCTAGTCCTCCTGGATACAGCTACATACACCAGCCTCGGTTAACTGGTAGAGGAGGAGGCATCACAGTTATTCATAATGATAATCTGTCTATCGTACAAAAACACGGACACAAATTTAACTCATTTGAAATTCTCTATAGTAACATAAGTCTATTTAAGTATATTAAATCAGCACAGTCGATTCCACTAATTATAATTTACAGACCTCCAGGGCCGTATTCTGAATTTCTTAGTGAATTTGCGGATTTCATCTCAGACCTGGTCGTTTCTGTAGACAAAGTGTTAATTGCTGGAGATTTTAACATTCATTTTGAGAATCCAGAAGACCCTCTGAGAACAGCATTTATATCCATACTGGACTCCGTAGGCGTAAATCAGTGTGTAGTAGGACCCACTCATAAAGCAGGTCACACTTTAGATTTAGTAATATTCTTCGGATTCATTATAAGAAATGTATTCACAATTCCACTGTCTGAAATGATCTCAGATCACTATCTTGTCTCCATTCAAGTGTGTCACAGTGATAATGTACGCACAGCACCGCGCTACCGTATTAAACGTACATTCACATCAACTACCACACAGAGTTTTATCAGTAATCTCCCAGAGTTACCAAATTCGATTAGGCCACCGTCTGACCCCACAGAACTCGATCAGGCGAATATTTAGAGTCGACACTTCGTTGTACCTTAGATAATGTAGCTCCAGCTAAAAGAAAAATTATTAGAGATAAGAAACTCGCTCCCTGGTATAACGATCACACTCGCACTTTAAAACAGACTGCTCTGAAATTAGAGGGTAAATGGCGTCAAACTAAATTGTTGGTATTTCAAATAGCATGGAAAGAGAGCATCCTGAACTATAGGAAAGCTCTTAGTGTAGCTAGATCAATGTATCTCTCCACTCTTATAGAAGAAAATAAAAATAATCCTAGATTTTTATTTAATACCATAGCCAAATTAACCAGAAATAAGACCACTACAGAAATCTCCACAACAACATCATGCAATAGTGAGGACTTCATGAACTTTTTTAATAATAAAATTGTAAATATCAGGCATAAAATTGAAACCAAACAATGTAATTGATACAGATGTTAACCTAACCATGTCAGATTCAAACCTAGAATACTTTACTCCTCTTGAAGAGAATGAACTAATTTCACTCATCTCTTCTGCAAATTCATCAACCTGTATATTAGATCCTATACCGACACATTTTCTTAAACAGATAGTACCAGTAATAACAGAACCGCTGTTGAGAATAATTAATTCCTCACTCAGCATTGGTTATGTTCCAAAATCTTTTAAAGTAGCAGTTATTAAACCAATAATTAAGAAACCTGACCTCGACCCCTGTCAGCTGTCCAATTACAGGCCAATATCAAACCTCCCCTTTATTTCTAAGATTCTGGAAAAGATAGTAGCGGAGCAGCTATGCTCATATCTACATAGAAATGGCATACATGAACTATATCAGTCAGGATTTAGGCCTCATCACAGCACAGAAACAGCACTCGTTAAAGTAGTAAATGACCTCCTATTGGCCTCTGATCAGGGTTGTGTAACTATGCTTGTATTACTCGACCTCAGTACAGCTTTTGACACTATTGATCATGCTATTCTTCTTCACAGATTAGAAAATGTAGTAGGAATTAAGGGTACAGCCCTCTCCTGGCTCAGATCCTATTTGACTGATCGTTATCAGTATGTAGACTTAAATGGTGATTATTCTGCATGTTCTCTAGTGGAGTTTGGCGTTCCGCAGGGTTCAGTTTTAGGCCCACTGCTTTTTTCCCTTTACATGCTTCCTCTGGGCAACATAATCCGTAAGCATGGTATTAGTTTTCATTGTTATGCTGACGACACACAGCTATACATCTCAACAAAACCTGATGAGAAAAACCATCTTACTAAAGTTGAGCAATGTGTGCAGGACATAAGAAATTGGATGCTAATTAACTTCCTTCTGCTTCATCCGGATAAGACAGAAGTTCTAGTCATAGGACCGCATACAGCTAGAAGTAAAATCTTAGATCACACCGTAACTTTAGATGGCCTTTCTGTTCCGTCAAGTGCAACAGTAAAAGACCTCGGCGTGATTATAGATTCCAGCCTTTCATTTGAAGCTCATGTAGATAATATCACCAGGATAGCATTCTTTCACCTCAGAAATATCGCCAAAATGAGAAATATATTGTCGCTAAACGATGCAGAAAAACTAGTTCATGCTTTTATCACTTCTAGGTTGGACTATTGTAATGCCTTACTGTCTGGTTGTTCAGTTAGGTGCATAAACAAGCTTCAGCTAGTCCAGAATGCAGCAGCGAGAGTCCTCACTAGAACCAGAAGATATGAGCACATCACCCCTATCCTATCTTCACTGCATTGGCTCCCTGTGAAATTTCGCATTGATTTTAAAATACTACTCTTGACATATAAGGCATTAAATGGTCTCGCCCCGCAGTATCTGAGCGAACTGCTAGTGTCTTACGATCCGCCACGCCTACTTCGGCCAAAGGATGGAGGCTGCTTATCAGTACCGCGTATTATGAAAACTACAGCTGGGGGCAGAGCTTTTTCTTACAAAGCACCAAAATTATGGAATAGTCTTCCAAATAGTGTTCGGGACTCAGACACAGTCTCAGTGTTTAAGTCTAGGCTCAAAACCTATTTATTTAGCCAAGCATTTTTATAAATAGATTTGCCATAAGGTAAAGGAGCAGATCTGGGGGACTCATGGACGTAGAGTATTATGGTGAACAGGTATGTTTAGATGCTGTCTTCCTCAGTCTCATTTGATCACTCAGGTTTGTTGACGGTGAGGTGATTGTTTGCTTTACATCTCAGGGAGCCCTCATGTTTGTGTTTCCTTCTGGCTCTCCCTTTTAGTTATGCTGTCATAGTTAGTCCTGCCGGAGTCCCTGCTTGCACTCTACAGTAAATATACATTCACATTAGACATTGTGACTGTGACCATACCTAATTGCAATCTCTCCTCCTCTTCTCTTCCTCCCCCTCTTTCTCTTTCCTCTCTCCCCCTGTCTCCCCCTTTCACTCTTTCTCTCTCTCTCTCTGTCGAGCTACACATGTGGTTCCTGAGCTGCCAGTGATCCAGACTCCCTCTGCCCTCCGGACCTGTCTGATCCATCCTGGTGCCCGGTTTCTGGTTGGAGGTCTCATCGCATGGATGCCCCGTGTGTCTCTTTTCGATGCGTCTGGTGTCTGGGGATGATTCTCTATACTTAGAAGATGGTTCTGGCCTCGACTGGTGTGGTCAGCTGTTTCTCTGAGGACTTGACAATTCGATAGTTCAGGACTGGAACTTTCTACAAGTCTATCTGAGTCTCGAATAACTACTGGACTCCATTTTACATCAAGTATTATAACATCAATTAACATCAACTATTATAGCTGAACCTAACACTTAACACTGTATAAATGCAGATCATTTCCTGCTATCTGTTTCACCCAGATGAGGATGGGTTCCCTGTCGAGTCTGGTTCCTCTCAAGGTTTCTTCCTATTACCGTCTCAGGGAGTTTTTCCTTGCCACTGTCGCCCTCGGGCTTGCTCGCCAGGGAATATCTGAACATTTTGAATCATACACATTCACATTCCATACAAACTTAAATAATTCTTTTGATTGTGTAAAGCTGTTTTGAGACAATGTCAATTGTTAAAAGCGCTATACAAATAAAACTGAATTGAAAAAATTGAATTGTATTAGTACAATTTCAGTTAATTTAAAAACCTTAGCTCTATAGTCTTTTATTACATCAGTATTATAAATAGGACTTTAAAAAGGTTCATTTATTTAAATTAATATCTTAAACCAATAAATAAATAATATTTTAGTGTGTTTGTATGACAGTTTAGATTATACTAGGATAATTTCAATAAATTTAAACCTTAGCTCCATAGGCTTTAATTACAACCACTATTATAACTATGACTTTAAAAGGGTCATTTATTTTAATCAATATTTTAAACTAGTAAACAATTAAACATAAATTACTGTCACGTTTCTTACGGTGTCTGCGTCGGAGGTGTGTGCGTGGCATGATCGCGGAGGCGAGCTGACGGTTCAACAAAGTACTTTATTTCAGAAATAAACAAAACAGGAATTCTCCAACACAAACGAAACTTAACCAACAAATGCTAGACGCCTGACTGGAGTTCAGCCAGGCTATTTATAACAAACATAAACATAATCATCAAATTAACTTCCCTCGGTTCAGGTGAGCTTCTACATCACCTGACCGAGGTGCAAACTGGGAAATGAAGTCAAAACGAAACTTAAAACAAACTACAAAACAAAAAACAAAAACGGGCGTTAGGCGCCCTCTAGGGGTCAACTGTCACAGTACCCCCACAAAAAAAATGCTCCTCTGGAGCATCCTCGGAGGCCCCGGACACCCACCCCAATGTTCTACCTTCCACCTCCTGACCAGGAGGCTGGGTGACGGGGCTGGAGACGTGCTCGGCCGTGCCAGGGCTGGAGACGTGCTCGGCCGTGCCAGAGCTAGGCACGTGCTCGGCCGTGGCAGAGCTGGGGACGTGCTCGGCCGTGGCAGAGCTGGGGACGTGCTCGGCCGTGGCAGAGCTGGGGACGTGCTCGGCCGTGGCAGAGCTGGGGACGTGCTCGGCCGTGGCAGAGCTGGAGACGTGCTCGGCCGTGGCAGAGCTAGCACTGCGCTCGACGGCGTTGTTGGAACGGTCACTGCGCTCGACGACGGCGTTGGAACGGTCACTGCGCTCGACGACGGCGTTGGAACGGTCACTGCGCTCGACGACGGCGTTGGAGCGGTCACTGCGCTCGACGACGGCGTTGGAGCTTGTGCAGAGCTCAACAGCGGCGTTGGAGCGTGCACTGCGCTCGACGACGACGTTGGAGCTTGTGCAGAGCTCAACAGCGGCGTTGGGGCGTGCACTGCGCTCGACGACGACGTTGGAGCTTGTGCAGAGCTCAACAGCGGCGTTGGGGCGTGCACTGCGCTCGACGACGACGTTGGAGCTTGTGCAGAGCTCAACAGTGGCGTTGGAGCGTGCATTACGCTCGATGATGGTGTAAGGGCGTGCACTTCGCTCGACGATGGTGTTGGAGCGTGCACTGCGCTCGTCGGCGGCTTTGGAGCGTGCAGTGCACTCGACGATGGCGTTGGAGCGTGCACTGCTCTCGACGACGACGTTGGAGCTTGTGCAGAGCTCAACCGCGGCGTTGGAGCGTGCACTGCGCTCGACAACGACGTTGGAGCTTGTGCAGAGCTCAACAGCGGCGTTGGAGCGTGCACTGCGCTCGACGGCGTTGAAGCTTGTGCAGAGCTCAACAACGGCGTAACGTCGTCCTCAAAGCCGGGAGGCGGGGGCGGAACGGGTGCATGAGTCAGTGGCTGCAGACACGCTAGTGTCCTGTCCTCAAATCCGGGAGGCGGTGGAAGGATGACGCTCCCTAGCTCACACGGAGAGTAAATGTTGGAAACGCCTTTCTCCTCTTTCCCGCTGAGTGCTGGCGAGGGAGGAAAAAGCTCCGAGCCCGCTTCGCGGTTCCCCCGGAAGTGGAGGATCATGCGCTGCATCTCCTCCACCTGCTCCCGTATTTCTCGCAATTGCTCCGGCTCCGGAAGCCACCACATGCGTTCATGTCTCGTTAGCTGGTTGTACATCCAGCTCCGGTATCTGTCTACCTCGCCGTTATCCAGCCCGTAGTATTCCCAGCCGCCATACCTCTCAGCCTCGCTGTCCTCCAGCCAGTTCGCCAGCTCCGGCGAGATGGTATCCGCATCCTCCGCAAAATAATCCAGGGGGAAATCCTCCGCCATGCCACTTGTACAGTCTAGCATTCTATCACGTTTCTTACGGTGTCTGCGTCAGAGGTGTGTGCGTGGCATGATCGCGGAGGCGAGCTGACGGTTCCACAAAGTACTTTATTTCAGAAATAAACAAAACAGGAATTCTCCAACACAAACGAAACTTAACCAACAAATGCTAGACGCCTGACTGGAGTTCAGCCAGGCTATTTATAACAAACATAATCATCAAATTAACTTCCCTCGGTTCAGGTGAGCTTCTACGTCACCTGACCGAGGTGCAAACTGGGAAATGAAGTCAAAACGAAACTTAAAACAAACTACAAAACAAAAACCAAAAACGGGCATTAGGCGCCCTCTAGGGGTCAACCGTCACAATTACTTATTCAATTGGCGATGAGGCACGAGCCGTGGACTGATCCACCTACGGCGGGCCGCCATGGAGGAGGGTGTCTAGTAATTGGATAGGATTAATGCGTCTCCTATCCCTGAACTCAAAACATAACCGTTAGTTTTGAACTCTAAACCCAAATTCTTAAACCTAAACATAACCGTCAGTTTAAAATATAAGCTCTAGAACCCTAGGTCAGCATAACCATATTTTCCTGTAACCCTAGGTGTATCTGACCTTTAACCTTTCCACAGGCATGGTCACTTAATACTAATTCTACCCTATCTGGAGTAGGAGTGTTTGTGGATAAATTTTACCCCAGCCTAGCCCAAAACACGATCGTTAGCCTTGCATAATCTATCAGGCACCATATCTGTCGATCGTTCATATGGAGAGTGCTGGAGATGAGGCCTGAGTTGCAGGCCCGTGCACCACGTGGGTTCTGGGTTTATCCCAGGGCTACGTCTTTTGACCCTAACCCTAACCCTGCCAAAAACTGGGGCTATACTACCATGCTAATTCTTAGGAACCACTATGAAGAGGCGTTGGCAGTAGAAATGGCTAATCTGCAGGATTTTTCTCCTGAGAACTGGGATGAGTGTTTCAACACTGCCATCTTGTGGGCAAAACGATATATTGGCAAAAGGCTGAAAGATAAAACAATATATGAGGCCCATGCACTGGTACAGGAGAAATGGCAGGCCCGTCTACCTGCTGACAGCCCAGGTGAGGCACAGGGGGAAGAGGAGGCCCAGAGTGTCCCTCTTACTTCTTCTGTCCCAGAAAATACAGCGGCTGAAAATGTCACAGTACAGGCCGTTGTACATGCTGAGGCGGATATACCATCTCTCCCCGAAATCTCCTCCCAGCCGACAACAATACACACCAACACTTTATCCACAATGACAGAACAATTCACAGATTGGTCCCCTACCATATCCCCAATCAGAAAGGAAGAATCAGACAATAGCCTGATTAGTGCCCTGGATCTTCCTCCCTCGCCTATGGAACAGCGCACACCTCGCCTGCGTCCCAACGCCTGTGTCAGACAGGAACCAGACCTCATTTTGGTTGAAGAACAAGAGCAGGGCACACAGCACAATTTAAATAGCTCACAAAGGGTCACCCTAAGCCCCGACAAAGTGACCAGCCTCAGGACAGCCACACAGGCCCGTCTGAGTGTTGAACCTGGCACATCTCCTGTAGTTCAGTGTGGCTCCGGTGAGAGTATGCTAAATAGACACTTAACCACAACCAGGAAAATGGTTGATTGGAGACTCACCGTCCGGAAGAAAAGGCTGGTGATCGGTGATTCGAATCTATCAAGGGTTCCACCTTTTAAGATCTCTGACCTCCAGGTCGAGAGCTACCCAGGGGCCACGTTCAGACACACAGAGGCCGTAATCAATAAAACCCCAGTCTCTACTGACGTGGAGCATGAAATTTTATCACTGGGCATCCACGGTCGCACACAGAGTGCCAAAGACACGGCCATAAAACAGATGCAGGCGGCCTTAAGAGCAGCTAAAGAGAAGTTCCCTGTGGCACAGGTTTGGGTTCCAGAAGTGAACTTCTCAGACACTCTTCCGACAAAGGAGCAGGCACAATTAAACATCCTTAATTCTCACATTTCTGCCAACCTTAAATACATCCCTGCCCTGTCCACATCAGAGTTCCACACGGAAAGTGACAACATTCACTGGACAGGTGACACTGCCAGAAACATGCTCCAACACTGGCTCGAATATTTAAATTAACTTTCCCCACAAGCCTGCATGTACAGGAGGGGAACCGTAATGTTGTAATCCTGTCCAAGAAATTCCATATAACTCCCGCACAACTTAGTCTGCTCAACAGGGGTCTGACATTTATTCCATCAGACAACACCACCACCAAACACCATATGATGCAAACCAGATATGATTTACAACAGTACCACAGGAGACTCAAATTAGCGGCCTATTTTCAAAATGAGACAGATTCAGATCCCCCTCCATTTACACCTAAATCTGATTGGATTCCACTGAATGACAAATTACCCACAGAACTACACACATTAACTGAAAAAGATTTAAAATATTTCACCAAATATTTCAGACTGTCTCCAGAAGAGCCTAACCTCACTCCGGGTGAAAAGAATGCACTGAAGGAGTTAAGGGACAATAAGCATATTGTCATTAAACCAGCAGACAAAGGCAGTGCAATCATATTTGATCGGGAACAATACCTATGGGAGGGATATAGGCAACTATATGATAAAAATTATTACATTAAACTAAATAAACCCATCTACCCAGACACTGTGCCCATGGTCAAGTTAATAATCCAATCACTATATGCCAAAAAATGTATCAATGCAAAACAGAAGTCGTACTTATTAGGGAACACGGAGCCTAGGAGCAGGAGGTTCTACATGCTCCCCAAAATCCACAAAGATCCGACCAAATGGAGCAAACCACATGAAATTCCCCCAGGAAGGCCTAAAGTGTCGGATTGCGGCAGCGAAACATACTATATGGCCGAATTCCTGGACCATTATCTGAATCCCCTTTCAATTGGCCATCCTAGCTACGTAAAAGACACCTATGATTTTGTCCATAAAATCAAAGAACTTGAAATTCCCCAAAGAGCCATCTTATTCACCATGGACATAGATAGCCTGTATACTAATATAGACATCCAAGAGGGAATACAGGCTATCAAAAACATTTTTCAGAAAAATCCTGACAGCTCTAGGCCGGACAAGGAATTAATTGAACTGTTGGAGATAAATTTAAACAGGAATGACTTTGAGTTCAATGGAGATTTCTTCCTGCAGACCAAAGGCACGGCGATGGGCAAGAAATTTGCTCCGGCCTACGCCAATATATTCATGGCAGAATGGGAAACCTCAGTTCTGTCCCAATGCCAAAAACAGCCTCTCCACTATTTTAGGTATTTAGATGACATCTGGGGTGTCTGGACACATACAGAGGAGGAATTTGGAGATTTTGTTAACATACTCAATAACCACAATCCATCCATAAAATTAAAATCTACCATCAGTAAGCTATCTGTGGACTTCTTGGACACCACAACTTACAAAGGCCCAAACTTCAGCCTCACACATAAACTGGACATAAAAGTTTTTTTCAAAGAAACAGACACACACGCCTTACTGCATAAAACGAGTTTCCACCCCAAACACACTTACTCCGGCCTGGTAAAATCACAACTCCTCAGATTCCATCGTATATGCACCCTAGAACGGGACTTTATAGAAGCAACACGAACCCTCTTCACAGCACTCAGGCCCAGGGGATATAACAGGTCCTTCCTGCGGAAGAGTTTGAAATCATTCCTTACCAGAAGGGACCAAGGGGAGGGTACCAGCCTACCTCTGGTCCTCACCTACTCCTCGGCCTCTGTGAAACTCACCAGGGAGGTGACGTCCAACTTTCTGCACATATTGGGACAAAAACAAACATTTAAGGATTATAAAGTCATTGCAGCTTTCAGGAAAAACAAAAATTTACAGGATCATTTAATTAGAGCCAAACTCAATCCCCTACATAGCAAAAAAACTAAACATCAGGGACAATATTTAGAGCAAAGAGACTATGTACAGAACAAATTTACAAAAGAAGTATTCATCACTCACCAATCGGGCACAGTACATAGCAAAAACTGCGTATATCTGATCACATGCAAACTATGCAGAACCCAATATGTGGGAGAGACGGGTAACACGATCCTTAAAAGAATGACACAACATAAACACAACATCCTAAAAGAAAAAGAAAATGATACTTACCTGGTCAGACATTTCCGGGAACACAGATGGGAATCCTTCCGGGCGATGGTCCTACAAGCCAACACGCAATGGTCCATCCTACAAAGAAAGAGCAGAGAAAATCTGGATACAGAAATTGGGCACCACAGACCCGCTAGGCCTTAATGAGAAGTGAACCGGGTAGAGGCGACGGCATTGATGGCCTGTGCACACAAGTTAGCGCGTTAACCAACCTCTTTCCCTTACCTTAACTTCTTTTACCCCACCTTCTAACCTCTTCTTCTCTAAACCCTTAACCTCTGACCCTTAGCCCTTGCCTCCCTAAACCCCTTAACCTCTGACCCCTACCCTTTCTAAACCCCTTAACCTCTGACCCCTACCCTTCCTAAACCCCTTAACCTCTGACCCCTACCCTCCCTAAACCCTTAAACTTAACCCCTAAAACTTACCCATAACTCCTAACGGCTAACTCAAACCTCAACCCTAACCCGCCCGTGCCTCATGCCTGCATTTGGCTCAATTACCCATAAAATCCATTGCAAGAACCTACTGTAACTATATCTATTATATACATTTATTAGAAATGGACTACTACAACCACTCCAACAAAGGGATACAATGAAGCAGAAAATATTATATTTATAGACATTATATACAAATACATATCTACTGGACATGAGTATATTCAATATTTATTTTCAATCTTCACATATCTACTTGAATATTTCAACATATTTTGATGTATATTCTCCCATATATTTCATATTTTCCTGTATAAAGAACATTAAAAAATCTTCAAAAAAAATTGAAGATAAAAAAAATATATATATACAAATATATAATATATATATATAAATTAATACCCTTAAAAATCCATATAATTTTAAAATAAATACCAAAATTACATAAAGTTAAACTGGAGAGCAAGAGAGAAGGAGCACTATTTTTCTGATTGGCTTGGAGCTGTTTCTTTTTAAATTTTATGTTTACCAAGCTCCTAATGGCCAGTTTAAATTTTGTCCCGCCCCCAAGGGTATATAAGGGACAGCTGAAAGTGCAGGCAGTTAGATTGCCTTCGCATACAGTACACTACACACACTGACACAGAGAGAGACACACATTGATCCTTGAATCTTGCCATATCCTAGGCCTTTTTTACAGTGGCCCAGAAGGGCAAATCATCTTTCCCATATATGTGTATGTTTTTTCCCTTGTAAAAGTTTTTTTCCCTTGAAAGAAATTTTTTTTCCCTTGAAAATGTGTGCCTCTTCTCTTGAAAATGTTTTTTTTTTTTTCCTTCAAAAAAATTTTTTTTTCTTGAAAAAAAGTTTTTTTTTTCCTTGAAAAAAAGTTTTTTTTCCTTGAACAAAAAAAAAATTCTTGAAAATGTGTGTTTTTTCCTTGGAAATAAAAAGTTTTTTTTCCTTGAAAAAAAATAAAATTCTTGAAAATGTGTGCGTTTTCCCGTTTGTGCGCAACTGCTTTTCGACGTGTGAGAACTCTCTCTCGTATTTTGCAAGCTAAATGCTAAAGCTAACGCGCAAAGGACTATGGGAGTTGAGGTCAAAACGCAACTAAACACGGAAGCTTTCCGGATATCAGCTCCACAACACCACCATGGAATGTACAGTGAATTATAGCGCGATAACATTATAATTTTCCCTAATTTTTCAACTGGACACATTTACCAGGTAATGTTTAATGTATAAAATTAATTAGATGTTACTGTTTTAGGCACTAATGATAACTTTGTAGCAGTGTTAATACTTTTGGAGTGTTTGGGGGAAATGCCGAGCCGAGTGTAAATGTCAGTGATTAAAAGGAAGATAATCTCATTTAGACCATTAAACACTGATATAAACCATCAGCTCCATGCCATCTCTGTAATATACATCCACATATGGATTTACAAGCAAGCTAATATCACTATGCTAACCGCTAGCGCTTAGCATGGGGAAACTAGCATGTTCATTAACATATATTAATTTAATAGTGTATTTGGACACATATACGTGATGTAAACAGTTAGCTCCATTGTTTCTGTAAAACACCTGTCCAAATATGGAGCCATAAGCAAGTTAATATCATTATGCTAAGCGCTAGTTTACTAAAAGAGCTAAGATAGCAGAATGTCAGCTGTTGTCTATCAACTATTGCTAATTATCCCTGAGCTAATTCTTAGCTGCTCCTGTTATGGGTTAAATGTTACAGATGGTTAATGAATTGTTGTATGCAGTTTATTGGAGCTCATGAGTTCCATATAGTGTATAATACTGCAGTGTAATGTAGTGGTATTATCACAGCTAGAGATCTTCTGAGTAGTTAGCTATGTGTTTACACAATGTACAGTATGTAACAGTCAAGAAAAGGGGCTTTTGTTCAGGTTCTATCTATTCTATTATAAAGTCATTAAATATGTGTTTATACTCCTTATAACATGTATGCTTGTGTGTTTTCCTTTTCACAGTGAACTGTATGTAAATCATCAACTGCCTGTGTATCAGCTGATTTCTACACCAGGTGTACATCCTGAGCAGAAGGTGAGTGTTCAGAAGTATTCACCCCTCTTTTCAGGAACACCACTGAGCACATCTTAATCTGGGGACAGGGGCAAATTTCTCTTCATGATGTGTGTTAACGAATGGTGTAGATGGGGCCAAATTCTGCAGCAATCCTTAATAACAAAACCCAATAATTGTACACAGCATTACTAAAAGCTTGCGTTCTATGAAATATATAAAATGTTGTGTGCGTGTCTGCCTGCATGCGTGTGTGTCAACCTGCATAGTAACATCATGAAGTCTTTTTACTAGACACTTACATTAACATGTCTTTATTTCTCCCCTGTTGTAGATTGTCGTGGAGAAGACAGACCCTTGATGATCTGCCTTCTTGCACCACCAATACATGCATGTATTTAATTAATTTGTAAATAAAGGGTTTAATGTAATTTATAGTTGAGTATTTATTTCCAGTTTGCTTATTCTTTAGCAAAACAGTTAAAGTGCATGTAAAGCATTGCTGCAAATGACATTGAATAGAATCAGATGTTACTCCACTCTGTGTAAGGGTACAGGCTTATATAAAGTATGTGATTTTAGCATCATTAATGTTGTTCTGCTAACTTATACATGCTGCCTTGGAGATATTAGTTACATCTCTGTTTCAGTTCGAACAACATATTCCATAATATTTATGAATAAATTAATCCCATATGTTAAGCAGTTAAAACAGAGGTTCTTTGCATTTCCAAAAATTCATTTCTATGTTATTCAAAAAGTAAAACTTTTTGGTTTCATTTAAATGATTACTGCTTACACCTCCGTGAAAATCAAAAATCCAGTATGTCAAAATATTAGAATATTTCACTGCGATCATGGGGAAGACTGCTGACCAAACAAGTTGTCCAGAAGATGATCATCTACACCTTCCAGAAGGAGTGTAAGCCCCCTAATGTCAAACACTACCACCAACTATTTTGCTGACCATTTAGTTGCTTGATTGGCCAGCCATCTCACCTGACCTGACGTTTCATGGGAAAGATGAGCTGAAATCTGGTATGAATTTACAAGCTGAATGCTTCAAGTGTTATCTGCACATTCATGCACACTTTTGCACTATATATTTATATTTCCATTTATGGACCACAGCACAAATCACTTTAATAATAAGACACTTTAAGAAGTCACTTTTATGCATATTTGCACACCCCAGTCATTTCTACATTTCTAATTTGGACAAATTTCTATTTTCTTCTTTTATATTTCTACAACCCCTGGCAAAAATTCTGGAATCACCGTCTCAGAAGATGTTCATTCAAATGTTTAATTGTGTAGAAAAAAAAACAAGCACATACATGCCACAAAACTATTTTCACTCAACAATCCAAACTTCTGGCTGTATAAAACACTTAAAAAACCAAAGAAAGATAACTATAGTCAATGACAACTGTTTTAACAACTCAAACAGAGGAAAAAAATATGGAATCAGCAAATAAAAACACTACTTGTACTTTGTTGCAGCACCTCTGGCTTTTATAACAGCTTGAATTCTCTGAGGCCTGGATTTAACTAATGTCCAACAGTAGACTTCATCAGTCTGTCTCCAGCTTTGTCTTATTGCAGTTGCCAGATCAGCTTTGCAGGTTGGAGCCTCGTCCTGGACCATTTTCTTTCATTTCCACCACAGATTTTCAATTGGATTACGGTCCGGACTATTTGCAGGCCATGCCATTGACATTATATGTATTTCCTGTAGGAATGTTTTCACAGGTTTTGCCCTATGGCACGATGCATTATCATCCTGAAAAATGATGCTACCATCACTAAACATCCTTTCAATTGATGGAATAAGAAAAGTGTCCAAAATCTCAACATAAACTTGTGCATTTATAGAAGATGTAATGACTGTCATGTCTCCCATACCTTTACCTGACATACAACCCCATATCAATAATGATTGTGGAAATTTGCATGTTTTCTTCAGGCAGTTGTCTTTATAAATTTCATTGGAACGGCACCAAACAAAAGTTCCAGCATCATCACCCTGCGCAATGCAGATTCGTGATTCATCACTGACTCTAACTCTCATCCAGTCATCCGCAGTCCTAGATTGTCTTTCTTTAGCCCACTGAAACCTTAAGTAGTTAATTTTATTTTCGGTAACACTTTATAATAACTACACCCTATGATACATTGGTTAAGCATTGGTGAATAGTTCATTAATCATTTATAAAGCATTGTTCCTGCATTAATAGACATTAGTAAGCAGTTCATAAATACAGCTATACATGCTTTACTCCTACTTTATAAGTGTCTATATAATATGCTTAATTATTGTATTTTCATACTTTATTAAGGATCAGTTAATCATTTCTAAATTAAGCATTACATTATTTACAAACCGGTTAGTTAGTAATTGTAAGTGGTTCATGAGATCATTTAGAACGTGTTAGTAAATGATTCACAAACCATTTGAATGCACATTTATACATCTTATTATTCAGACATATATTAACAGTTCGTCAATGTGTTAATAAATGCTTTATTAACACACATTCCTACTGTAACTCATAATTAATTTAGGTAGTTATAGAACATTTACTAGCTGTCAGTTAATGGTTTTTGTGAGCTCATCTAAAGTGAGGACTATTTATGCCTTGTAAAGCATTTACAAATGAGATTTAATGGCACATTTATCTTCTAAACAGAAAAAGGAAAACACAACACAGAGGGAAACAGAACATAGAAATTATTTATTTCAAGGTGCAAAAGAAATGACACCGTACAACTGTACATATAAATTAATATAAAACAATTTGATATAATATGAAAAATAAACCTCTGTAAAAATTAAACTAAAAATATACACTTTATGAATGTTTGAATGAAATAAAATTTTAAATATACTTCTGCAATGTCAGATATAAAATAGAAAAATTAACTAGATAAGCAACAAAAGTAACTAAATTAACAACAACAACAACAAAAAGTTTGTTTCATGGCTGGGTGATTGTGTAAACAGTGAGTCACAAAGAAGTGGCAAAAAAGCCACACAAAATTTTGATAAAAGCAAAAAAATAAAAAATAAAACAAAACAAAAAAAAATCTACATTTCAAACTATTACATTTCACTACTTGTACTTCCTTGAAATGTCATGAATCAATCTGCCAAATGCACCATCCGAGTGTTTCTTTGCCAGCCATTCATTCCACTCAATGACTGCAAGGTGGTCAGAAAGCAAACTCTCTGTGCGATTTCCTCTAAGCCTCCAAATCTGCTCCTTGTAGGATCTCCAGGCCCTCTCAATATGTTGGGTATGGGCACCAGTGTGGGGATCTACATACCACCTGCTGTGGTTGACAGTGTGATGGTTGTACCCTAGTTCAGGGAGTATACGATAAGCACGCCACTCGTCACTGATAATTGATGACCCAGGCCTCACATGATGCGCAACCAAGGGCACTAGATCTCTTCGAGATCTTCTCTCCAGAAGACGTAGAATAGGCTTTCTAGATTTTTGATGTTGATGATATTTCACACCTACCATCCCAAAGACCCACTTCTTTCTTTTCCACCCTCCAGCCAATCTTCCTTTACCATACTAATGGAGAAAAAAAACAACAAATACAGACATAAAAAAATTTATTATAATAATAATGATAGTGGTAACCATTTCACACATTTATTTACATGGACTATTGCTATAACATACCTTTCTTTTGTGATGAAAATGGCTTTCGTCGATCACAACAAATTCCCTTCTTCCACCAATTTGCTGGCCTGTACGCCTTCTCATCCTTCTAACTGCTGTGACACAGACCTCCCTTATTTTCTTTGCCATTTTAGTAAGAGTAGCTGAACTACTTGCAATTCTGTCATCCATCATGTCTATCTGGCGTAACCGTAGGCCCTGACAAAACCTTTATGGGCAAATAGAACATGTAATGTAAATGAATGCCTTTATGTAAAATAATTGACATTGTACGCATTATACAAATGTTTCTTCTTATTATTATTATTATTATTATTATTATTATTATTATTACAAAGAGAATGGAAACAAAGCGAGTTTATGATATGCAGTGGTGGCCAAAATTATTTGAACACTAGCATTTTCACCAGCTAAAATGGTTTAAGGTCAGTTGTTTGTATTGTTTGCTGTAGTGTGTCAGTAGGAAATATCAGATTACATTTCCAAACATTTATTCTGCCATTAATTGTAATAATCCAGTGAGATTTTTGTTTGCACAAAGAGTTTGACAACAGCCACACAGGATCTGTTCTCATTATCATCCAGTCTGTCTGGAATGACATGACAAAACAGAACAAACTAAGACAGACCAAATCCAGAAGAACTGTGGCAATGTCTCCAAGATGCTTTAAGAGCCCTACCTGCAAAGGCAAAAGTTGTTTTAAATGAATGAATGAAAAAAAAATGCATAAAACTGTTAACAGTACTGCAGTATGCAGGTAGGTTTCTTGAAGCATCTTGGCGACATTGTCAAAGATCTTCTGGGTTTAGTCTGTCTCAGTTTGTTCTGTTTCTTCATGTCATTCCTGACAGACTGGAATATGATGATGATGATGGGATGAGATCTCTGAGTGGAGCACTGGCTGCTGTCAGACGAAACAAAAATGGATGGATCACTGGATTATTACAATCAATGACAAAATTAATGTTTGGAAATGTAAACTGATATTTCCTACTGACACCATTTTTTAGCTGGTAAAAACATTATTGTTCTAATAATTTTGGCCATCACTGTACATATTTATATTACTACCTGTACATGAACTGCATCCACTTGCTCAGGGAGATCTTTGATCCACTGAAGATTGATTTGTTCCTGACAGAAATTTGTTTTGCCTTTCCCTCATGTACTGCTTGTTGACAAATCCTATTGTAAAAAAACTTATTAATATTTACACAATTAATAATTAATAAACTATATATATCCCGCGACCCTGAACACAGGATTAAGCGGTATAGAAGATGAATGAATGAATGAATGAATAAACTATATATATACAATTTATAATCCCAAACCCCCCTTTTCTAGGACTATATGTGTGTGTGTGTGTGTGTATTTCTTACCAAGCATGTTTATCTCCACTGTTTGCCCTTTTCTTCATTTTCATGTTCTGATGGCATATTCTGCATTTAATTTTTGTTTTTAGCAGTTTCCTTCTCTGAAGCCACTTAATAAGCTTCAGAGTGTTCTTTATAGAGCTGGGTTTGTTAATAAGCTTCTTCAGCCGGGTAAATCTGCTCATTTTTTTTATTTATTATTATTATTATTAATATTAACTAACTAATTAATTAAACGATTACTTTAGAAAGTGGTGAATGTAGAGCGATAGCTAGTTTGTGATCTGATGGAGCAGGAGAAATCGCGCTCCCGCTTTCATGCGTAATCAACACGGGACAAGTTGCGCGTTCACACGTCATCAACGAGGGACAAAGGAATTGTGCAGCAGCAGTGTTTTAACTAACATGGAGAACTCCGACAAAAGTCGAAAAGGCGTGCGGACCCGGGGCAAAAAGAATGACAACGTGGAGATGGATGCATTGGAAAAGACGTGCGTGAGTGGCAATAGTGGTGAGTATGTTACTCTGTTTACTGGCACACATTATTGATGATGGCTAGCAAGCTAATGGCTAGATGCCGGTGTTATGCTCTAAAATGCCACCCTGCCACGGATTGCACCCCCTACATAATCTCATTCAAATATTATATTAGAACATGAATTCATAGGTTTATGGTTTACAAATTACAACGAAACGAATTTGATTATAAAATAAGCAATATAAAAAAACATGTATAGGGGAAAAATATAAATTATATATATTTTTTTCATATACAACATGTATATTTTTATATTGCTCATTTTATAATAAAAATCGGTTTGTGTAAATTTTCATCATAAACAATAATTATTTAGTTTAATTTGTGATAAACAAAAGTGTTAGTTTTGTATTACATGGCAAAATCCTGCAAAATAAATGCGCCATAAAATAAATTATATGAGAATTTGCATTAATGGTCTCAACGGCTGTCACGTGCCTATGGTTAATTATAATAGTAATATATAATAGTAATATATTTGATAATAATAAACCTATGAATTTATGTTCTAATATAATATTTGAATGAGATTTTAGGGGGGGGCAATCCGTGGTGGGGGGGGGGGGGGGGGCATTTTAGTGCTTAACACCGGGACTTGCAGGGGGACGGGGGCGATGTGTTGCACTGTACTGCATGCTCTCTCAGGCAGGCTGGTTGTCAACATGTCACTTTTGTAATGAAAAATTTTACTCTCTTTATGTAATGTACAGAGTTGGCCTGGGATGAGAGTTTGTTAGATAACAGGAAAGCAAATGGAAAGTTCTCAGTTAATTTAGTACATTACTTTCAATTTTGTACATTTACTTTCAAATAGGTGTCTCCTTGGCCCCCACTGCACTCCTGGCAGACAAAAACAAATCCCATGAGTTGGAGGTGTATAAATTGAGAGTAGAGTGGCAAAAAGACAAAATTGATGAGCTGACCAAGGAGAGGGACTATTTTAAAGAGCAACTGGCGTCTGGTAAGTCTCACAACACATATGTATTCAAATTACAGTACTGTTGTTATTATGTGAGTTCAGGTTTGTGTTCCTGCGTACCATGTGATGCAAACTGTGAGCCTTATGTATGTATCCATTTTAACAGCTCTTAATAGAGAGGACACAGATTCCAGTCATGCAGTTCCCTTATCATCAGATTCCTCCAGTGATGGCTCAGATGAATCTTCCTCTGAAACTATGTCTGACTCGTCCTCTACATCCTCATTAGAGGTAGACAGGAAGAAGAAGAGGACGAAAAGCAAGGGGAAAGGAAAAAAGCATGCCAAGAAGTCAAAGAAAATGGAAATGAAGACACGTCAAAGAGGTTAGAATGCTATTTAAACCCTTACCACTCACTGGTTTATGGTTTGCCACTGTTTACGCTGGGTTCAAAAGTTTGGTATCAGTTAGATTTTGAACATTTAAAGTAAGGAAAAATAAAGGGGGAAAAACATTAATATTGTGGGTTTTGTTTTTTTACTATTTAAAATAGTGGTGTTTTAGTTTAATATACTTTAAAATATAATAAATTCTTGTCATTAAAGCTAAATTTTTTTATCAGTCATTACTATAGTCTTATAAATTATAAATCTAATAAATAGATTTTTTTAATAAATTGTTGCTTTTTTGTTTTTGGAAACTGTGATACTTTTCCCTCAAAATTATTTGATGAATAAACAGTAAGAAAAGCATTTATTAAAAATAGAAAGGATTAAGGTCAATACATTTTCTTAAAAAAAAAAAAAAAAAACTTTATTCAGCAAAGATGTGTTAAATGGATAAGAAATGATAGTAAAGACTTTTTTTTTTAATAAACATTGATCTTTTTAACTTTTTATTCTTCAAAGAATCCTGATCACAGATTCCAAAAAACAATATTAAGCACAACAGTTTCCAACATTGAAATAAATCAGCATATTATAATGATTTCTGAAGGATCATGTGGCACTGAAGACTCGAGGAATGATGCTGAAAATTCAGCTTTGCATTAATATAATAAAAAGGATATTTTAAAATGGAAAACTGTTATTGTTAAATTGTAATAATATTTTTCAGCATTTTTGATCAAATTAATGCAGCCTTAATGAGCATAAGAGACTTATTTAAAAAAAATAAAATACAGTCTTACTGATCTCAAATTTTTGAATGGCAGTGTATTTATGCTGTACAATTGTTTATCTTGGCTGGTTCCAATAAAAATAAAAATTGCATTGGGGATTTAGAGGAATAACCTGGAAAACCATCTACATACGCTTTAACACGTTTTTTTATGTTTTGTTACATCCTTGTAAAAGACTTAAAACAAATTAGAGGGTGATTTAATAAGCTGCATTTACTGCATTAAATTATAATTTCATAAGGAACCAGTTACTTCACTCTGGAAGAACATACAGTAAACTACATAAAACAAATCCCTTTAAGAGAAGTATTCTTTGGTTAGCTAAAGCACTGTGTTAAAAATAAATAAATAAATAAATCAGATCCACATATCAAAATTTTATACCAAATAAAAAATAATACTATTACCGCACGCCGGTATAATAAACAATTCTGTGTCATAATGGAGATTGAAACAATTTATGAGTCAGGTGTGTGAGTGTGTCAAATGGTGTGTGAGAATATCAAAATCAAATACTAACACTAATTTTGTGTTCTCTGAATTACAGCTCAAACACCACAGCAGGTGGTGTCCCGTTACAAAAAAATTCTTCAGCACTTCGGCACCAGTAAAGGAGGGACCATGTCAGCTGCTTTCAAACGGGTTGGCGTGGACCGGAACACAGTAGTAGTCAATGCTCCAATCGCAGAGCTATACTGTACATTGCTGCACCTGACAAATTTAAGGATCTTCTTAAAAACCACAGCAGTCAGATTAAACTTAGTGCATTTGCCGCACAGTGTGCTGCCGCAATTAATGATGATTCAGCAATTGAGGATAGAATTAAAGCCCTTAAGGCTTCTGGAAAGCTGTTGCCCCTCAAACGGAAGTGAACTCAACAGAATTATCTACAGTCTGCACTGCTGTTCACTGTTGTTTAAAAGTTAATACTTAAGTAGTTTTTTCAAGTTTTGAAATATTTTATTATCATTATTTTTTTAATAAAAATTTTATTTGTTGTATTTTATAATCCAGTGTTGGTACTGGTTGTTGATACAGTTGTACGGTGTCATTTCTTTTGCACCTTGAAATAAATAATTTCTATGTTCTGTTTCCCTCTGTGTTGTGTTTTCCTTTTTCTGTTTAGAAGATAAATGTGCCATTAAATCTCATTTGTAAATGCTTTACAAGGCATAAATAGTCCTCACTTTAGATGAGCTCACAAAAACCATTAACTGACAGCTAGTAAATGTTCTATAACTACCTAAATTAATTATGAGTTACAGTAGGAATGTGTGTTAATAAAGCATTTATTAACACATTGACGAACTGTTAATATATGTCTGAATAATAAGATGTATAAATGTGCATTCAAATGGTTTGTGAATCATTTACTAACACGTTCTAAATGATCTCATGAACCACTTACAATTACTAACTAACCGGTTTGTAAATAATGTAATGCTTAATTTAGAAATGATTAACTGATCCTTAATAAAGTATGAAAATACAATAATTAAGCATATTATATAGACACTTATAAAGTAGGAGTAAAGCATGTACAGTGGTGTGAAAAACTATTTGCCCCCCTCCTGATTTCTTATTCTTTTGCATGTTTGTCACACGAAATGTTTATGATCATCAAACACATTTAACTATTAGTCAAAGATAACACAAGTAAACACACAATGCAGTTTTTAAATGAGGGGTTTTATTATTTAGTGAGAAAAAAAATCCAAACCTACATGGCCCTGTGTGAAAAAGTAATTGCCCCCTGAACCTAATAACTGGTTGGGCCACCCTTAGCAGCAATAACTGCAATCAAGCGTTTGCGATAACTTGCAACGAGTCTTTTACAGCGCTCTGGAGGAATTTTGGCCCACTCATCTTTGCAGAATTGTTGTAATTCAGCTTTATTTGAGGGTTTTCTAGCATGAACCGCCTTTTTAAGGTCATGCCGCAACATCTCAATAGGATTCAGGTCAGGACTT
This sequence comes from Channallabes apus, assembly GCA_030522415.1. Classification (NCBI taxonomy): domain Eukaryota; kingdom Metazoa; phylum Chordata; class Actinopteri; order Siluriformes; family Clariidae; genus Channallabes; species Channallabes apus. Next base: position 45,570 of record CM060110.1, read on the forward strand.
TGACTAGGCCACTCCAAAGTCTTCATTTTGTTTTTCTTCAGCCATTCAGAGGTGGATTTGCTGGTGTGTTTTGGGTCATTGTCCTGCTGTAGCACCCACGATTGCTTCAACTCGAGTTGACGAACAGATGGCCGGACATTCTCCTTCAGGATTTTTTGGTAGACAGTAGAATTCATGGTTCCATCAATCACAGCAAGCCTTCCAGGTCCTGAAGCAGCAAAACAACCCCAGACCATCACACTACCACCACCATATTTTACTGTTGGTATGATGTTCTTTTTCTGAAATGCTGTGTTACTTTTACGCCAGATGTAACGGGACACGCACCTTCCAAAAAGTTAAACTTTTGTCTCGTCGGTCCACAAGGTATTTTCCCAAAAGTCTTGACAATCATTGAGATGTTTTTTAGCTAAATTGAGACGAGCCTTAATGTTCTTTTTGCTTAAAAGTGGTTTGCGCCTTGGAAATCTGCCATGCAGGCCGTTTTTGCCCAGTCTCTTTCTTATGGTGGAGTCGTGAACACTGACCTTAATTGAGGCAAGTGAGGCCTGCAGTTCTTTAGATGTTGTCCTGGGGTCTTTTGTGGCCTCTCGGATGAGTTGTCTCTGCGCTCTTGGGGTAATTTTGGTCGGCCGGCCACTCCTGGGAAGGTTCACCACTGTTCCATGTTTTTGCCATTTGTGGATAATGGCTCTCACTGTGGTTCGCTGGAGTCCCAAAGCTTTAGAAATGGCTTTAGAACCTTTACCAGACTGATAGATCTCAATTACTTTTGTTCCTGAATTTCTTTGGATCTTGGCATGATGTCTAGCTTTTGATGTGCTTTTGGTCTAGTTCTCGGTGTCAGGTAGCTCCTATTTAAGTGATTTCTTGATTGAAACAGGTGTGGCAGTAATCAGGCCTGGGGGTGACTACAGAAATTGAACTCAGGTGTGATAAACCACAGGTAAGTTATTTTTTAACAAGGGGGGCAATCACTTTTTCACACAGGGCTATGTAGATTTGGAGTTTTTTTTCTCCCTTAATAACGTAAACCTTCATTTAAAAACTGCATTTTGTGTTCAATTATGTTATCTTTGACTAATAGTTAACGGTTTTTGATGAGCAGAAACATTTAAGTGTGACAAACATGCAAAAGAATAAGAAATCAGGAAGGGGGCAAATAGTTTTTCACACCACTGTATAGCTGTATTTATGAACTGCTTACTAATGTCTATTAATGCAGGAACAATGCTTTATAAATGATTAATGAACTATTCACCAATGCTTAACCAATGTATCATAGGGTGTAGTTATTATAAAGTGTTACCGAAAATAAAATTAACTACTTAAGGTTTCAGTGGGCTAAAGAAAGACAATCTAGGACTGCGGATGACTGGATGAGAGTTAGAGTCAGTGATGAATCACGAATCTGCATTGCGCAGGGTGATGATGCTGGAACTTTTGTTTGGTGCCGTTCCAATGAAATTTATAAAGACAAATGCCTGAAGAAAACATGCAAATTTCCACAATCATTATTGATATGGGGTTGTATGTCAGGTAAAGGTATGGGGGAGACATGACAGTCATTACATCTTCTATAAATGCACAAGTTTATGTTGAGATTTTGGACACTTTTCTTATTCCATCAATTGAAAGGATGTCTGGTGATGGTAGCATCATTTTTCAGGATGATAATGCATCGTGCTATAGGGCAAAATCTGTCAAAACATTCCTACAGGAAATACATATAATGTCAATGGCATGGCCTGCAAATAGTCCGGACCTTAATCCAATTGAAAATCTGTGGTGGAAATGAAAGAAAATGGTCCAGGACGAGGCTCCAACCTGCAAAGCTGATCTGGCAACTGCAATAAGACAAAGCTGGAGACAGACTGATGAAGTATACTGTTGGACATTAGTTAAATCCAGGCCTCAGAGAATTCAAGCTGTTATAAAAGCCAGAGGTGCTGCAACAAAGTACAAGTAGTGTTTTTATTTGCTGATTCCATATTTTTTTCCTCTGTTTGAGTTGTTAAAACAGTTGTCATTGACTATAGTTATCTTTCTTTGTTTTTTTAAGTGTTTTATACAGCCAGAAGTTTGGATTGTTGAGTGAAAATAGTTTTGTGGCATGTATGTGCTTGTTTTTTTTTCTACACAATTAAACATTTGAATGAACATCTTCTGAGACGGTGATTCCAGAATTTTTGCCAGGGGTTGTAGAAATATAAAAGAAGAAAATAGAAATTTGTCCAAATTAGAAATGTAGAAATGACTGGGGTGTGCAAATATGCATAAAAGTGACTTCTTAAAGTGTCTTATTATTAAAGTGATTTGTGCTGTGGTCCATAAATGGAAATATAAATATATAGTGCAAAAGTGTGCATGAATGTGCAGATAACACTTGAAGCATTCAGCTTGTAAATTCATACCAGATTTCAGCTCATCTTTCCCATGAAACGTCAGGTCAGGTGAGATGGCTGGCCAATCAAGCAACTAAATGGTCAGCAAAATAGTTGGTGGTAGTGTTTGACATTAGGGGGCTTACACTCCTTCTGGAAGGTGTAGATGATCATCTTCTGGACAACTTGTTTGGTCAGCAGTCTTCCCCATGATCGCAGTGAAATATTCTAATATTTTGACATACTGGATTTTTTATTTTCATGGAGGTGTAAGCAGTAATCATTTAAATGAAACCAAAAAGTTTTACTTTTTGAATAACATAGAAATGAATTTTTGGAAATGCAAAGAACCTCTGTTTTAACTGCTTAACATATGGGATTAATTTATTCATAAATATTATGGAATATGTTGTTCGAACTGAAACAGAGATGTAACTAATATCTCCAAGGCAGCATGTATAAGTTAGCAGAACAACATTAATGATGCTAAAATCACATACTTTATATAAACCTGTACCCTTACACAGAGTGGAGTAACATCTGATTCTATTCAATGTCATTTGCAGCAATGCTTTACATGCACTTTAACTGTTTTGCTAAAGAATAAACAAACTGGAAATAAATACTCAACTATAAATTACATTAAACCCTTTATTTACAAATTAATTAAATACATGCATGTATTGGTGGTGCAAGAAGGCAGATCATCAAGGGTCTGTCTTCTCCACGACAATCTACAACAGGGGAGAAATAAAGACATGTTAATGTAAGTGTCTAGTAAAAAGACTTCATGATGTTACTATGCAGGTTGACACACACGCATGCAGGCAGGCACGCACACAACATTTTATATATTTCATAGAACGCAAGCTTTTAGTAATGCTGTGTACAATTATTGGGTTTTGTCATTAAGGATTGCTGCAGAATTTGGCCCCATCTACACCATTCGTTAACACACATCATGAAGAGAAATTTGCCCCTGTCCCCAGATTAAGATGTGCTCAGTGGTGTTCTTGAAAAGAGGGGTGAATACTTCTGAACACTCACCTTCTGCTCAGGATGTACACCTGGTGTAGAAATCAGCTGATACACAGGCAGTTGATGATTTACATACAGTTCACTGTGAAAAGGAAAACACACAAGCACACATGTTATAAGGAGTATAAACACATATTTAATGACTTTATAATAGAATAGATAGAACCTGAACAAAAGCCCCTTTTCTTGACTGTTACATACTGTACATTGTGTAAACACATAGCTAACTACTCAGAAGAGCTCTAGCTATGATAATACCACTACATTACACTGCAGTATTATACACTATATGGAACTCATGAGCTCCAATAAACTGCATACAACAATTCATTAACCATCTGTAACATTTAACCCATAACAGGAGCAGCTAAGAATTAGCTCAGGGATAATTAGCAATAGTTGATAGACAACAGTGGACATTCTGCTCTCTTAGCTCTTTTAGTAAACTAGCGCTTAGCATAATGATATTAACTTGCTTATAGATCCATATTTGGACAGGTGTTTTACAGAAACAATGGAGCTAACTGTTTACATCACGTATATGTGTCCAAATACAACATTAAATTAATATATGTTAATGAACATGCTAGTTTCCCCATGCTAAGCGCTAGCGGTTAGCATAGTGATATTAGCTTGCTTATAAATCCATATGTGGATGTATATTACAGAGATGGCATGGAGCTGATGGTTTATATCAGTGTTTAATGGTCTAAATGAGATTATCTTCCTTTTAATCACTGACATTTACACTCGGCTCGGCATTTCCCCCAAACACTCCAAAAGTATTAACACTGCTACAAAGTTATCATTAGTGCCTAAAACAGTAACATCTAATTAATTTTATACATTAAACATTACCTGGTAAATGTGTCCAGTTGAAAAATTAGGGAAAATTATAATGTTATCGCGCTATAATTCACTGTACATTCCATGGTGGTGTTGTGGAGCTGATATCCGGAAAGCTTCCGTGTTTAGTTGCGTTTTGACCTCAACTCCCATAGTCCTTTGCGCGTTAGCTTTAGCATTTAGCGTGCAAAATACGAGAGAGAGTTCTCACACGGCGAAAAGCAGTTGCGCACAAACGGGAAAACGCACACATTTTCAAGAAAAAAAAAATTTTTATTTCCAAGGAAAAAACACATTTTCAAGAAAAAAAATTTTTTTTCAAGGAAAAAAATTTTTTCAAGAAAACATTTTCAAGAGAAAAAGCACACATTTTCAAGGGAAAAAAAATTTTCTTTCAAGGGAAAAAAACTTACAAGGGAAAAAACACACATATATGGGAAAGATGATTTGCCCTTCTGGGCCACCGTACTTTTTTTCCTTTTGAGACAAAATATTCTATTTTCATTTCATTACTTTAAAAACTTTATTTTATAAATTTTTTCAAAAACAAACTTTTTTCTTTATCAGAACAAGCCTGCCTGAAGAAGGTTCCAAGAGAGCCGAAACGTTGCAACGGCTTGTTCATTTTTCATTTTTGCACTCATTTTTTTCTACACCAGACTAATTTTTTTGTTATTTGAATTTTTCCAATTAAAAAATGTATAACCATGGTTCTGCTAGAGAGAGATGGTTGGACAGTGGTGACACGCAGACACAGGCGTGCTCCTCAGGGCACAGTCAGGCCTGTGCCCCGTCCAGACCACAGCAGGACACGTTATGTACACAGAGAGAGAGCATTCTCTTATGCTGATGCAGTAAAATATGGTGGCCACACGAGGGCAGCACCTACTTACCATATCAATCCTCAAATTCAAATTCAAATTTTATTAGTCACATACACAATCATACACAGTATAATATGCAGTGAAATGCTTTTATACGACCGCCAGTGACCTTAAAAAAAAAAAAAAAGAAAATAAGAAAATAAAATCTTGTACGTAAAATAAATAATCAATAAAAAGGAAATACTAAAGAAATAATTTTAACTAGTAAAATTTGTAAAATTAACTGTGCATAAGGGCATAATAAAATATTGCAAAAATATAGAAATATGGTATTAAAGTGTCAGTGGTTGTGCAAATATGCCTGAAAGGTGACATGTGCAATTGTCCAGATGTATAAATATTTAGTGCAACTGTGTATGAATGTGTCCATGATTGTCCAGTCAGTGTTGTGAGCTTAAAAGATGTTATTAGTCCTGTGTGGAGGTGTGATTGAGAGACCTTATCGCCTGCGGGAAGAAGCTCCTCCTCAGTCTCTCTGTATTGGCCTTTAGGGAGCGGAATCTCTTCCCAGACCGCAACAAAGAGAACAGTCCATTACTGGGGTGACTGAGGTCCTTCATGATCTTCCTGGCCTTAGTCCAGCACCGCTTGCTGTAGATGGAGTGCAGGTCAGGGAGCTCAGTGCGGATGATGCGTTCGGCTGATCGCACCACCCTCTGTAGAGCTCGTCTGTCCTGCATGGTGCTGTTCCCGAACCAGGTCGTGATGTTTCCCGTCAGGATGCTCTCTATGGTGCAGGAGTAGAAGTTCCTGAGCACCTTGGAGGGCAGTCTAAAGTCTCTCAAGCGTCTGAGGTGGTAGAGACGCTGCCGGGCTTTTTTCACCACGGTGTTGATGTGACAGGACCATGATAGGTCCTGCGTGATGTGAACACCGAGGTATCTGAAGCTGTCCACTCTCTCCACTGGGCTCCTGTTGATGACGGGGGTCTGGTAGTTCCTCTCCTGCTTTGTACTAAAGTCCACTATCAGCTCCTTTGTCTTACTGACGTTCAGGAGGAGATTGTTCCTCTGGCACCAGTTCTCCAGATTTCCAATCTCCTCTAGGTAGTCCGACTCATCATTGTTGGTGATCAGTCCGACCACGACGGTGTCGTCAGCAAACTTGATGATGGAGGTGGAGTTGGTAGTGGCCACGCAGTCATGGGTGTACAAAGAGTACAGCAGGGGGCTCAGAACACAACTCTGGGGGGCTCCAGTGCTGAGAGTGAGTGTGGCTGAGACATGTCCACCCATCCTTACTGCCTGTGGTCTGCCAGTCAGAAAATTGGAGATCCACTGACATATAGATGAGCTCAGTCCCAGGTGCTCCAGCTTGGTTGTGAGTGTGGAAGGAATTATTGTGTTAAAAGCAGAGCTGTAGTCGATGAAGAGCATTTTAACATAATTCCCTTTCCTAGTGTCCAGGTGAGTGAGTGATGTGTGGAGGAGATGAGAGATTGCATCGTCTGTGGAGCGGTTCTGACGGTATGCAAACTGTAGTGGGTCCAGTGTGTCGGGTAGTGAAGAAATGATGAAGTCTCTGATAAGGCGTTCAAAGCACTTCATCACTACTGAGGTGAGGGCTACAGGGCGATAGTCATTGAGAGAAGCAGGATGTGGTTTCTTTGGAACAGGAACAATAATGGACTCTTTGAAGCATGTGGGGATCACCGACTGAGATAAAGAGATGTTGAATATCTCAGTGAACACAGGTGCTAGCTGGTCTGCGCAGGCTCTGAGAATACGACCTGAGATGCCGTCTGGTCCTGCTGCTTTCCTGGTGTTCACTCTCTTGAAGGCTCTCCTCACGTCGTGCTCGGAGATGATGAGCGCGTTCCCGGTGCTGACTGTGTCTTCCTGTCTGCAGCCGTTAGCGCCGCTAGCATTAGCGCCGTTAGCATTAGCGCCGTTAGCATTAGCATTGCTAGCGTCTTTAGCTGCAGCCTCGAAGCGAGCGTAAAATGTGTTCAGCTCGTCTGCCAGAGTCGCGTCCGCGTTCGTCATACCGGATGTTGGTGCTTTATAGTCCGTTATTGTCCTTAGTCCCTGCCACAGGCTCCTAGAGTCACTCTGTTGAAGCTGTGACTCTAGTTTTCTCCCGTAGCGCTGCTTCGCCTCTTTCACCGCCTTCCGGACGTTATATGACGCAGCCTTGTACGGTTCCATGTCCCCCGATGCAAGTCCCGTGTTGTAGGCAGCTGTGCGAGATCTCAGAGCGTCGCGGATGGTTTTATCCACCCACGGCTTCTGGTTGGGAAACGTTCTGATAGTCTTTTTCTCTACCGTATCGTCTGTCAGCTTTTCAATAAATCCCACAACCGCTTCCGTAAACACGCTGACGTCATCATCGGAGCTGTTTCTAAACATGTCCCAGTCTGCGTCATCGAGTGCGTCCTGTAACGCGGCCACCGATTGGTCCGTCCAGCGCGCGACCTCCCTCAGGACCGGAACTTCCTGTTTCAGCCTTTGTTTATATTTTGGCATGAGGAAAATGGCGGCGTGGTCGGATTTACCAAACGCTGGACGAGATTGTGCCTTGTAACCGTCTTTGACCGTGGTATAACAATGGTCCAGTGTCCTTTCGCCCCTGGTGGGGCAGGTGATGTGCTGATAAAAGTTCGGCGCTGCGCGTTTGAGGTTGGCACTATTAAAATCCCCCGCCATAATGAGCGCAGCGTCCCGGTGTTGTGTCTGGTGCTGTGTGAGCGCCTCATGCAGCTCGCATAAGGCAGTTTCAGTGTCCGCTTGTGGAGGTATGTAAACGGCGCTGATTATGACCGATGTGAACTCCCGTGGAAGATAAAATGGACGACACATGATGGACAGTAGTTCCAGGTTTGGTGTGCAGGAGCGTGTAAGAGGAACAACGCTCGCGCTGTTGCACCAGCTGTTGTTCACCATTAAGCACACGCCGCCTCCCCTTGACTTCCCCGAGTCCCGCGTCCTGTCCATGCGGTGAACCGAGAAGAACTCGGCCGGCTGTATGGCGTGGTCTGGCACCGCTGGGTTCAGCCATGTCTCGGTGAAGCAGAGGAGATTGCAGTCCCGAATGTCTCTCTGGAACTTTATCCTGGCCCTGAGGTCATCCAGTTTGTTCTCCAGTGACTGGACGTTGGCGAGCAGGATGCTAGGCAGAGGTGTGCGGTGTGCACGGGCTCGGAGCCGGTTCCTCACGCCAGCTCGTTTCCCTCGGGTCCGTCGCTTCGCGTCGCGTCCATTGTTCTCCCTCAGGATCTCACTCGGCCAGCTCGGATCCGGAGTTAAAACCGTCGAATTGTGAGTACATTGTATACCAATAGAAACAAGAGTGTCTCTATCATACCTAATGTACTCAATGGTGGTGATTTTGCCGATTCTAAAACACTGAAAACTAACTTAAAAAACAAAAACAAAGAAAAGGTGGTCGGAGCAGTCGTGACGGCAGCCGACCTCACCGGCGCCATCTTCCTTATCAATGGTCTAGCAGACAACAATTTTTTGAACCCCAGGCCCGTCCAGGGCCTGTCTTATTCAGGAACAGACCAAAAACATTTGCAAGAGCACCACGACACACAGTGCAGAGCCAAACACATGCAGTGCACCCAAATCTGCAAAGGAGATACAACAACAACACACAGCAGAAACAGAACACACAGCCCCAACACTCGGAGGATCCAAACTTCATTCCTAAAACCCAAACTCTGCATAAAATCATTAAAATAATACACCATAAAAACAATGTTAGCCAGGAACAGCCACCTGCCATCAACAACATTGAAAAGCATTTAACAGAAGTCATTAAACCGGCTATACCAAATTCCACAACACAGGCCCTGATCGAGGGCAATGCCAAAAACTGGGGCTATACTACCATGCTAATTCTTAGGAACCACTATGAAGAGGCGTTGGCAGTAGAATTGGCTAATCTGCAGGATTTTTCTCCTGAGAACTGGGATGAGTGTTTCAACACTACCATCTTGTGGGCAAAACGATATTTTGGCAAAAGGCTGAAAGATAAAACAATATATGAGGCCCATGCACTGGTACAGGAGAAATGGCAGGCCGGTCTACCTGCTGACGGCCCAGGTGAGGCACAGGGGGAAGAGGAGGACCAGAGTGTCCCTCTCACTCCTTCTGTCTTCCTATATGATCTAATATAATCGATTCCTTGATTCTTGAATGTGCACACAAATAAAAGACGGAAATCACTTTTTCATTTGATTATGAGAACAAATGAGTCTTTCCCTCTTTGTTATAAGAATCATTCATTATATGAATAACAACCAGTTTTGAATGATCAGATAGAAACTACAAACTCTTTACTAGGTGCTGCTATGAAACCGCTTTGAACGTATTCTCATAAAAGCCGGTTTAAAATGAGTGACAACTTTTCAGCTACACACGTTCAGTAGCGGAGAAAAAAGTCGCTCTTTGACGGACAACATGGGTGGCTCTTAAAAGAGCCGTTGTGTTGATGAAGGCGGCGGCGGAGACGCGCTTTACTTGGAGCTGGTGTATTTAGTCACGGCCTTGGTGCCCTCGGACACGGCGTGCTTGGCCAACTCACCGGGCAGCAACAGGCGCACGGCGGTCTGGATCTCCCTAGAGGTGATGGTGGAGCGTTTGTTGTAGTGAGCCAGACGCGAGGACTCACCGGCGATGCGCTCGAAGATGTCGTTAACGAACGAATTCATGATTCCCATCGCCTTGGACGAAATGCCGGTGTCGGGGTGAACCTGCTTCAGGACTTTGTACACGTAGATGGCGTAGCTCTCCTTCCTGGTCTTTCTGCGCTTCTTACCTCCTTTGCCGGCGGTCTTGGTCACGGCTTTCTTCGAGCCCTTCTTGGCGGCGGTCTTGGCTGGTTCAGGCATGGTGCTGCTGATTCTCGATGAGACTGAGAGAAGAATGAACAGCTCCGCCTCGCGGGCCCTCTATATACAGGCTACATTGTAATTATGCACAAGCCAAGAACGGATTTTGATTGGTCGACATTTCAAAAATCTACACGTGAGGGACCTCCTACCACACAAGTCTTTTCCTGTTACTCCTCCTCCCTCCGCTTCGCTTTCTGTCCCTTCCCGCCGTTTTAGAGTCGCGGGTTAATTAATTATTATTATTATTTTTTTTTAAAAAGGATATTTACAATAATTTTATCCAGAAAATAAGTAAATCACGTGTTCACCCACCCAACAAAAAAATCATGTACATATAATTTGTAAATAAACGTTATGTTTTAGAGTCCACATTTATAACGTGTGTGCACCACAAACTTTAAATGCTTTGTTCATGTCTTGTGTTGCTTTAAATGGATTCGAAGGCTTTTAAAACAACGTTTCTGATTATTTCGATAAGGTGAGGACTCCAGCACATGGTCTACAGACTGGGTCCGAGAGATTGACTTTAAATTTCTATATCTAGTTCTCTCCTCAACTGCCCGCAGATATTATATAAATGTCATGAAGCTTTTAAACCGTGTTGTTTTCGAAACTGTGTTTAATAAGCTTAGAATACATTTTTACACACACGATTGGGAATAGTAGCTCTTTTGATGGAGATGTGGGTGGCTCTTAAAAGAGCCGTTGTGTTCGCGTCGTTAGCCGGTGGAGTGTTTAACCGCCGACGCCGTACAGGGTGCGTCCCTGGCGTTTCAGAGCGTACACCACATCCATGGCGGTCACGGTCTTCCTCTTAGCGTGCTCGGTGTAGGTGACGGCGTCACGAATGACGTTCTCCAGAAACACCTTGAGCACACCGCGAGTCTCCTCGTAGATCAGGCCAGAAATACGTTTCACCCCGCCACGGCGCACCAGACGGCGGATAGCGGGCTTAGTGATTCCCTGGATGTTATCTTGTTAGCTTGTAATAATAAAAATAGTTAGAGGAGAAGTAGTATTTTTGCCTTAAATATATATAAAATGCGTCATTATATTTTATTCCACATAAATAATACTGTAGCATTTTTCGACGCTAGCAGGGATCTTGGAGGACGAGTGAGCTTACTTGCTCCCCAATGCAAATGGCTGGGGAGTAGTTTATTAAACTCAGCACAAGCACACATACACAGGTCAAGCACACACACCTACACACACCCAACTTGTCCGAAGGCACTAACCTAAACACCTTTCTCTCTCATGGTAGACACATAGAGAACCCCTGTAAGGCATGATGGTTGTCAGCCGCCGCCCCGCCCACGCCACAATACATTCAAACTGCAAATAAGCATCCGCGAGACCTGATAGAAATAAACATTCTCATGTAATGTAAGTATGAGTAGTACTTGGTATAATTTGCATATACGGCATTAATGTTGAAACATTGTTACATATCAGTGTAATTAACAGTAAAAATGAAGCATTTGTAACCATGTATATGTGTCGTGGTGTAATGTGTTGTAAAAAACCTTTCTTAAATGAAGTTTGATTAAAACCGCAAGAGCGCACAAACACACACATATTCACACAATCAATAGCGTAGCAATTGGGCAATAGGGTGTTGCAATAGGGCAGGCAAGACAGGCAATTGCCTGGGGCCCCGCATTTTGAGGGGCCCCGACAGCTGACCATCTGACCAATCTGAAATGTCATTATTAAAAACATACACGCAACATGGAGCAATATATCCGCATGCCCCCTAGAGGGCGCCCTCTCACGTTACGCTGGATGTGCTTTTGCTTTTTCTTCGTGATGCGTCAGCCGCGGTTTTCAAACTGGCACAGCAGCTCTTATTACTAGACTTTTATAAAAATGAAAAGGACTTATACATCTGGCAGCCAAAAGCGGAAAAAAACAAGAAGAGGAGGAAAAAAGGAAACATGACAGCAGTAAGTTAGGTGATGGAGATAATGATCATTGATGACTTAATGATAATTATATGACAAACCAGTGTTTTTGTTGTTCCAGATTATTTTTGTTTAATACTGTTCTAGATTGTCTAATTTCTAATAGGGTTACTATCTGGGGTTCCGCGTACTGTAGCAGCAGTGTGTACGTTATGCAGGTATTAATAGGCTGCAGTAGGTGATGATGTTAATAAGGTGTTAATGAGGTGATTAATCACCACTTGGCAGGTTTTGGTTCTGTGTTTTGCAGCCAGTGGAGAGCTCACAAAACTATTTAAATAAATTTCATTACTTTTACTTAGTTGACATTTTTATTTAGCTCTTCTACATTAAAATAGTTGAGTTAACATAATTAGTTGTCAACTAACAATGAACTAATAGTTAATAAACTGTAAATTAAATTAAAATGACTAAATTAAAATGCTAATCATATATTTCTGCATTCAGGAGCATTGCTTCAGTTCCTGTCACCACCACCACCTCCAGCACCACCAGCACCACCACCACCAGCACCACGTACCACCACCAGCACCACCACCACCACCACAAGCACACCAGCACCACCACCACCACCACCACCACCAGCACCACCACAAGCACACCAGCACCACCACCAGCACCAGCACCACCACCAGCACCACCACCAGCACCACCACCAGCACCAGCAGCACCACCACCAGCACCAGCACCACCACCAGCACCAGCACCACCACCAGCACCACCACCACCACCAGCACCACCACCACCAGCACCACCACCACAAGCACACCAGCACCACCACCAGCACCAGCAGCACCACCACCAGCACCACCACTAGCACCAGCACCACCACCAGCACCACCACCAGCAGCACCACCACCAGCACCACCAGCACCACCACCAGCAGAACCAGCACCAGCACCACCAGCACCACCACCAGCACCACCACCACCAGCACCACCACCAGCAGAACCAGCACCACCACCACCACCAGCACCACCACCAGCACCAGCACCAGCAGCAGCACCAGCACCACCACCACCACCAGCACCACCAGCACCACCACCACCAGCACCAGCAGCAGCACCAGCACCACCACCAACACCACCAGCACCACCACCAGCACCACCTCAGGGAGATACCGCAGTCCAACCTTCATGACATTGAAAATGGTTCAGCATGTTAGACATAGTGTGTAAGGTTCTGCCCCTAGAGGGCACTGTGGCTGTGTGTTGTAGTTTTGTGTTAGAAGACCCAGTTTCCCAGAAGGCAGCAGAAGTTTCACCTGTGCCGAGGTGGCTCATTAGTGATCTTATAAAAAGCTGTTAGCTCTGGGAAACTGGGTCGAGCATTAATATTGTCTTGTGGGCTTTAGTTTTGTTTGAAATTCATTTTATGTTTGTACTGGTTCTGGGGTTTGTTTCCTGTGTTTAGAGTTATTGTGTCTTTAGTTTGTGTATACGAGTATAACGTATGTGATTATTGTCCTTTTGTTTCCAATCACTTTTATTAGGTTCTTCTGTGTGTATTTCCCGGTATTTGACCAAAGCTCTAGGCCGGGGCGAGCTGGTGAGTGGATGAAGCTCATAAGAGCATGTGTGTGTGTGTGTGTGTGTGTGTGTGTGTGCCGATCATAGGAGCGTGGGCGTGTGTGTGTGTGCTGCTCATGGGAGCGTGGGTGTGTGTGTGTGTGTGTGTGTGTGTGTGTGTGCCGATCATAGGAGCGTGGGCATGTGTGTGTGTGTGTGTGTGTGTGTGTGTGCGCCAATCATAGGAGCGTGGGCATGTGTGTGTGTGTGTGCCGATCATAGGAGCGTGGGCGTGTGTGTGTGCTGCTCATGGGAGCGTGTGTGTGTGTGTGTGTGTGTGTGTGTGTGTGTGTGCCGATCATAGGAGCGTGGGCATGTGTGTGTGTGTGTGCCGCTCATGGGAGCGTGTGTGTGTGTGTGCCGCTCGTAGAGACATCCCCGGTTGTATGCTAACCTCAGGATCTTTGGTCATACGCTTCAGCAGTGTGTTAATGTTTGTCAGTTTGAGTTCTCTGGTTAAGAGAAGAGTCTCACACCCTCTATCTCAACTAGAGCTACAACAACTAATCGATAATTATTGATAATGAAATTCGGTGTCAACGAGTGCCGTTATCTATTAGTTGGGCTGCTCACGTTACTGAGAAGCGCGACCACAAGATGCACAAATACACACACAGATACACAGCCGCTCGCGCGATGGCGGTTACAGAAGCGTCTGCGGGACAAAGCGCGCGGCCCAAGTCCTCCATGGGAGCAATTTACATTAAACGCCTCTAAAAAGACGGTAACCTGCACGCTATGCAAGACCGAGCTTTCACGGCATGGCAGCACCACAGTCATGACGGAACACTTAAAAAGAAAACATGTTGGTGTTCCGGATGGTGAAAAAAACTCAGGGTCTCTCTTCATCGTGTAAAAGTTGTCTAGTTTAAGTGCTTTTGTTTAAACTGTTTGCTAACTTCGGGACAGTCGCGCTAGATCTGTTCACTTGCTACCCGCTAGCAGCACATTGCGCAATCACCTCATGAGCAATAGTGATTAGTTAAGTGGCGCTACTTTAGATCAGCTTAAATTACACGGTGCGAATAACAGTAGAATATTACATTTAGTGATTGTTGTGGTTTTCAGCAAATGCAGATAACAGTACATTTGTGACTATTAGCATTTTGCATTTCTACAGGGTTTTTTTATAGTCCACTACAAAGTTAACTTGTTACCTAGCAAATCTAATTTACTGACAACTTGCTATCTGCAATTATTGTTAAAAAAAACAAATGTTGGTATTGTTTTATATATAATTATAAGCAAAACATCAAATTAAAGAAGCGTTTAGCTTTTATCCGATTTATCAATTAATTGAAAAATTATTGCCCGACTAATCGATTATCAAAATAATCGTTACTTGCAGCCCTAATCTCAACACACAGCTACGGCGATACATCTCACATAGAGATTGTTTGTGTGTCCTGGGTATTAGAGCCTGTATGGATGTGTGAGGTATTACAGCCTGTATGTATGTACAGTGGGAGCCACGCCAAATAGCCGCGACAGTGTGGCTGAAGTGTGAATGGCGTGTGAATGGCCTTTGCACGCCGTAATCCCTCCTCCCTTTTCTGGCCGAAAGGCGTGTCAAGATTTCACAGTAAACACGCCCATTCAAGCCCTATTTATTCATTTACCTGGTGCCACCACTAGATGGCGCTTCGTTCTCAATAACACGTTAAAACAAGCCAGCTGCGCTGAGTTGCAATCACGTGATTTTAACAACCCGCCTCCACCCCCGCCGAACTGACGCTACCAAACTACAGAGATGAAGATGGCGGCTTAACGGACTATTCGTGGTAAGTGATGTTTCATTTTATAAAATGTGTTTGGGGTAGTTTACAGTTTATTTCCCAGTTTAGTTTTTTTATTGGCCGTTTTAAATATCACTGGCAGCACCAGCAGCGGTCAGATGTGACTTTAGAGAACTTAATGTTCTGTTTACCAAGTCTGGAGTTAATATTACAGCTTACTGTCAGTGTCACACACTCACAATGTCACTCCACTTTAACTCAAAAACATGCTCAAGCTTCGACAATACTATTAATGTCCCTATTACAAGAGCTGCACTACCCGATGAAGAGTGTTTGTGTTCTCTGTAAATACTGAGAGAATCTCACCGCGTGTTGTCTGGATAAATTCAGCGCTTATTTATTCTCTGGTTAAGAGTTAATCTGCAGGTTATTTCTGTGACTGTAATATAATGTGATGCAGTTGATGAGGGACACAGACTGAGGGTAGCTGTACAGGAGCTAGTAACGCTCATAACCCGGTTTATATTTTATACACTTTGTCCGGGACTTTCCGCGGTAGCGCGAGCGCTTAGTTAAAAAGCTGAATAACAACACTGAAGTGTTTATCAGTTAAGGAGGAGGGGGGAGGTGTGTGTGTGTGTAGGGGGGAGGTGTGTGTGTGTGTGTGTGTGTGTGTGTGTGAGGGGCTTCAGTAAGTTATAGTTTGGCTTCAGAGATGAACTAATGCTCATATACGAGTGTTATATCGCTTAACTTATTTGTATGAGAAGCGCATTAAGTAAATTCTCGGTTAATTTAATGCAGACGATAATACAGACAGTCACTGGTTAACACTAACACTGTTCACTGGTTAACATTAGCACAGGCAGTTTATTTACATTACAGAATCCCCAAAACAGTACTTTACACACTCTGTGGTAAATAGGTTTATTAATATATTTTATTTTTATTAGAACTATATGTTCTGTGAAGTTTATTTATCTTTGTCTTGACTAAATTCTCCTGTTGTCTTTAAGCAGAGCTCCGCTGTGGACGATTGGGGGGTCAGACGGCTGACTGCTGGACTTTTGGAGCTACAGGACTGGAGGAGCCTGAACAAGCTGTTGAGGGAGCTGTAGGAGGGATGACGTCACAGTCCGACAGCTTTAGAATGATGTTTGATCAGGTCTACTGTATATTCTGAACATAGTACTGCAAAATGTCTGATACAGTACTTTGGGGGAAACAAAGACTTAAACTGTTAAGTAATAACATTATTAATAACAAATATGTAATAGTTTTGATATTTGAAAAATTTATATTTTAATGTAAAAGGACTATAGATAGAGACTTATAAGCAGCTGGTGTATCCGGGTTGTTTAATGAACTTTAAGCAAAAAGACAACATGTATTCATCTGTTTTAATAAAAATAGCTGCTGCATCTATACACCGTTGTGATAAGTGATTTGTGCCCCATCAGATCTTTGATGTGGGACGTTATGCTGGTTAAATGACTAAAGACACACTGATCCGTATGGACAGATATTTGTTCCAGATATTATGCGCCATTAATAAATTTGTTATGCCAATTTGACTTTCAGCGAAAACATCAAAAATATAACGAAAACAAACCAAAGCAGAAGTTACATTTTAAGCTTTACTTTCAAAGTAAAATTTGATTTGTCACATACACAGTGCGATATGCAGTAAAATGCTTTGGGTGCTTTAGGCGAGGCTCGAACTCGGCACTGCTTCACCTGGACCGCTTTATAAGTGTCACGCGCTAACCGATTGCGCCACTGGAGCCACACGGAATTTGCTCTTGTCAGAGTATCCTCTCTCTCGTGCGCATACACACACACACACACACACACATGAAATTGCGTAAAAACCAACGAAATATAAGCAGTAAAAAAAAAAATCAGTAAAAATATATTAGTATAACAGGCGCTAACCCTCTGGAACTCTTTTACTATTGTTTCCATGTTTCCAAGTGTTTATGGGGATTTAATGTGTCTCTGCTTCCGCATCCATTCACAGTTGTGAAAAGTGATTAGTGCCCCATCAGATCTTTTGACGGGGGAGCATTATGCATGATTAAATGACTAAAGAAATACTGATCCATACGGGCAGATATTTATTCCAGGTTGCATGCGCCATTAATTGCTTTTCTTATGCCACTTGTAGACTATCAGTGAAAAAATCAGCGAAAACATCATCAAAAATATAACGAAAACAAACCCAAGCAGACGTTACATTTTGAGCTTTACTTTGCAGCAAAATATTATCTATCAGTATATTAAATGGAACTAGGTAAAATACACAGTAATATAAAATACTGTACATAGCCTGCGTTTTTATTCCGTACCTACAATGATCGGTATAGACAAATTACAGCCGCTACCGTGTCTTTAAGGATCATTTCAGAATGTCTTAAAAAATATTTCACTAACTAATTTTATTAATTCATTATTAAATAATAAATAGCATAATCATCATGGGTTGTGTATTGAGTGATTTAACAAATCTGTTTTATTAATCGGTCTGTTGTTGTTGTTTTTTCATCTATTTATGAAACTATGTTGACAATGCAAGAACTGTCTGTATATTAAAGATATGGTATTGGGCTTCCTGGACACTGCAGTTAACTGTGCCAGTCAATGCTCCATCTGGCGGAATTATACGGCATTGCAACCATCTTTTTAGAAAGCGCATGGGGGCGTTTATGGGGCGGGGCATCGTTAACTGCGTCATCGCGGGGGATCACATTCCATGCACGAAGCCTGCATTAACCCTTCATGGAACTGCCACGGAGCAGTCATGCTCCAGGCGGCTGTTTGACGTGGCTCCCACTGTATGAGGTATTATAGGCTCTAATACCTCGACCAGATAGAGATCAACATTAATTGGAGACAAAATCCTGCAGGAGATAGTTGGCAGGGTGAAAAAAGCGACGTACTATTCTGTCATTATGGACACTACTCCTGATGTAAACCATACTGACCAACTTTCTGTTGTGGTAAGAATAGTAACTTGTGAATCTTCTGCTGGAGCCTTCATCACTGAACATTTCTGTGGATTCATTGATGTACTGGAGACACCTGGACAAGGTCTATGTGATACACTTTTGGAGAAACTTGAAAAGCACAACTTAAAGATTTCAGATTGTCGTGGCCAATCTTACGACGATGGAAGCAAAATGATGGGCAGTAAACAGGGAGTTCAAGCTAGAATCTTGCAGCTGAACAACAAGGCATGGTGTGTCCCATGCAGCAGTCACAGTCTAGACCTGGTCGTGGCAGATGCAGCGTCTGTGGCATCAATCTCTTTCTGTGGTGTCCTGCAAAGATTGTATAATCTTTTTAGCTCCTCTGTGCAGCGTGGCAGTACTACAGCAACATGTAAAGAATTTCACTGTGAAATCTTTGTCAACTACAAGATGGGAAGCTCGAATTGATAGTGTGAAGGTGGTACGTTACCAGCTGCCAGAGATCATCGAAGTCCTGTCTGCCCTCCAGACATATGCTGTGGAAAAGACAGATTCAGAGACGTTGTCCATAGCAAAGAGCATACAGAATGAGATAATGACCTGGCGGTTTGTCCTGTGTGTCGTAATCAATGTCTTGTATCAGATCAACCATGTGAGCAAAATTCTTCAGAGCCCAAGTGTTTCTCTAGAAACACTTAAAAATGAAACTCAGAGTGCAAACATACTTGAATAATTTCAGGGAAAGTGGACTTTCTGCCTGTCAAGCGGATGCAAGAGAAACAGCAGAAGCTCTTGATATTGACATGACACTGCCTGAGAAAAGACAACGCAAAACATCACAGCAATTCCTATATGAGGCCAGAGATCAGAAACAATCCACTCCACACGAGTCTTTCAGAAGAGAACTTTTTCTGCCCTTGGTTGACACAGCCATTGGAAGCCTCAATGGCCGATTCTGTAAGCTGCAGGATTTTTATAACCTGTATAGTTTCTTATTCTCAACAGAAAACATGAGAGAAGCAACGCATAATGGGCAACTCCAAGACAACTGCAGAAAGATTATTACATGATATACAGTCAGAGGATTTGGTCATGGAGGTCAGTGCTGCTGTCCATACCTTTCCTGATCATGTGTCTACTACTCCAAGAGACACGCTAGACTACATCTACAAGGAGCAACTTGTAGATTTGTGTGGAAACCTGAGCATTGCTCTTCGTCTGCTGCTAACAGTTCCCATCACCGTTGCCTCTGGTGAGAGAAGCTTTTAAGCTTTAAAGCTGATAAAAACATACCTCAGGTCAACAGTGAACCAAGAGAGGTCGTCAGCACCGGCACTAATTTCAATTGAACGGAACATACGAAGGTGTTTGAATACGGAGGACACAGTGACAGCATTAGCTGGAGCCGAGGCTCGTAAACACCACGTTTAAGGTGACAATCCATTAGTGTAAATAAGAAGATTGTTCTGTATCTTTAAGATTTTACATTAATATTGTGTCAAAGAATATTCACTTTGTTTAAAAAATAAACTATTTATGTTATATTATGTGTTTTGACTACTTTTTTATTTTGTATAAATGTATATGTTTATATTAACGAAATAACCTTTTACATTTACATTTCGGCATTTGGCAGATGCTCTTATCCAGAGCGACTTACAAAAAGTGCTTTAAAGTTTACACCACTGGATAAATACTTACACTGGGTTAACCAGGTGAATAACTAAGTGCCATTAGTCCAACACAACTGGGAAGAGGGTTTTTTTTTATGGTTAGTCCAAGTACTGGAGAAACAGATGCGTCTTGAGTCGTCGTTTAAAGATCGTCAAAGTCTCTGCTGTAGGACATCTAGAGGAAGTTCGTTCCACCACCTCGGTGCCAGAACAGGAAAGAGTCTGGATGAATGTCGGCCTCGATCCCTGAGAGATGGTGGGATGAGGCGAGCAGTGCTGGAGGATCGGAGGGAACGTGGTGCAGTGCGTGCTGTGATTACTAGGGGGCAAAGGTGTCAAGTAACGAAGTACAAATACTTCGTTACCTTACTTAAGTAGAAATTTTGGGTATCTATACTTTACTGGAGTAATTATTTTTCAGCCGACCTTTTACTTATACTCCTTACATTTTTAAGCAATTATCTGTACTTTCTACTCCTTACATTTTTAAGCAATTATCTGTACTTTCTACTCCTTACATTTTAAAAACAGCCTTGTTACGCGCAACACCCCCCCCCCCCCCCCCCCCGTCGCATGATAAGAACGCGCACAACGCCCCCCCCCCCCTCCCCCTCGCATGATCAGAAAGCGAGACCTTAATGCTTTTGTCGCCCCTCACGGTACTTTTATACTTTAAGTAGTTTTGAAACCAGTACTTTTAAACTTTTACTTAAGTAAAAAGCTTGGGTTGATACTTCAAAGTATTTTTGAACCCTAGTATCTATACTTCTACTCCAGTAATGAATGTGAATACTTTTGACACCACTGCTAGGGGGGGCGTATTGATCCTTAATATCGATACTATCAATTCTAGGGGTTGTATCGAAAATGATCGAACCAAAAGTCAAAATATTGATATTAAGGGCTTTTTTTAAACCCGTGGTTTTATTTATTTTGCATGAAATATAATATTTAAAATGCGCTTGTATGTAGGGCTGGGCCAATAAATGATATCATATCGAATCGCGATTTATTTGATTTTAAAAACGATGAAAAGCTCTAGACATTTTTGCTCGATATGGATTAATCTAAGAGCCAATCACACAGCAGAACAACACGACAACAGCCAATCAGCGTGCAGCTTGCGTGTGCCGTGCAGGTCAAAGTTAATTTCCTGCCACACTTTGAGAAGCAAACTTGACACCAGGACGACAAAAAAAAAAAAAAAAAACGAGTGGAAGCAGCGATGAAAGTGAATCTAACCTCGAGTTATTATCCAAAGATGTTGAAATTGTCGACAAAAAAGGTAGCAGGAACTCCGTTATATGAACGCATCACCCACACGACCAGACAGAGCATGAACATGCGGGCCGATGCTACTCCGTCAACTAGCAGCGCTAGCAGTGGGGCTGTAGCAAAGCAGATATCCATCGTGTCGTCTTTCGTGGCCATTACACCTTATGAAAGGTGTCCAAAAGGAGCAAGGATATAACCAGGGCCGTTTCTAACCTTCTAGTGAAAGATATGATGCCCCTAAGCACACGAGGCTGAAGTTTAGCTCCTTATTCACCTCGTTACTAACGGGAGTGTTCACGCTGGCCAAAGCTGCGCAGTTTATCAATAACACGTTATTTTGGTGGCTTAAACCATTCTGGCCGAGCAAATATGAACTATACAACACCTAGCAGGTACCCAACTATATAGTAAAGTGAAATTGTCCTGGTCCAGATTGATAGCTGCATAATTCATTCCATGTTTGTTGTCACTGCATGTTTAAGCCATTATGTCAGTTTATTGGGGCCGTGTGAAATAGCCTTCATTTAACTCTGAATTGTGGGATAAAGAGACAGCCCTAGTGTGTGTGGTCTAAATGTTGTTTCTCATTACTGTTTAAAAATCTCAAAACATTAATATATCACAAGATACTTTTTATCATCACAAACAAGTATTTTTTTTTTTAAATAAAAATCTTTACCTTGTAAACAAGCAGCTGCAGAGAGAGTGAGAGCGCGTGCGGTGTGTGTGTGTGTGACTGGGTATCATGGAGCAGATCAATAACGGAGCGCGGTGGTGTGTGTGTGTGTGTGTGTGTGTGTGTGACTGGGTATCATGGAGCAGATCAATAACGGAGCGCGGTGGTGTGTGTGTGTGTATGTGTGGAGGTATTTTACTGCTGTGAATGAAAACACAGCAAATTGCGACGTCTGTAAAAAGGTGATTCGCTGTGGTAACACCAGCAACTTACACCAACACATAAACGCCATGACAGAGAGGTCGGAACTACAAAGAGACAGACAGAGCCCCGCCCCCTGGCAGCGAGCCAGAAGTCAGTGGCAGAGTCGTTTCAGCCTCAGTAATATCCAGGTAGCGAACACTGGGGAAACAATATGTTTATAGTCATAATGGATCTTCAGCATGAAGTGTCTTCACCATAGCTGTTGTAAAAACGTAACCCTGGGTAATATAAACCACACATTAACAATACTTACACTAACCCTAGTTTAACTGTGTTGAAAAATAATAACACTTTACAAATAAAGTGTCTTTTGTTAACAATGTATTAATAGACAACTAAAAATTAATAATCAATTTTTCAAATATTTTTAAATCTTCATTAATGTTATTTAATCAAAACTAAATAACAGTGTGTGTGTGTGTGTGTGTGTGTTTAATTTAACCATATAAGGGACACTATAGGATTGTTATAGGATTGTGGGCTATAGACTAAAATTCATCATTTTGTAGATGTAATTTATATTGTGTGCTAAAAATAAAAATATAAATAAATATGGGGATCGGCGATATTGGGCCTGTATTTACTTGGTATCGGATCGATACTAAATTTCGCATTTCCGCCCACCTCTAGTGATTACAGCAGAGAGGTAAGTGGGTGCTGGGCCATTTTTAGCTTTGTAGTCCAGCATCAGGGTTTTGAACTCGACCACAAGGTGGCAGGCGATAACCATCCAAAACACCAAGTGCTGCCTAAAACCCATTCTTCCTTCTTTAGACATTTCTGCTAATTAACTAACCATATTATTATTATTATTATTTAATTTTTAAACCAGTAGAGCAACTTTAACCTTCAATTCAGTTAATGCTGTTTTGTATGATTACAGAAAAAAGAGAATTACTATTTTATCATAATTTCAAATCATGTTTATTATTATTATTATTTTTTACATCTCGTCCATAGCTCTTTGTCATTTTAGTTCATAAATGGTTTCTTTAAACCAACATATTAAAATCATTTAAAGAGACCTCACATCAGCAAAGGACGAAAAAAAGACCCCCAACACGTCCACACACACAAATTTTGGCTCTAATTCCAGTAAATATTACAAGGCAGCTAAGGACATATTATAATAAACAGAACGAGCAGCTCACCATCATACTGTATCTTCTGGTCCGAGTCGTTGGTTCTTTTGAATCTATTGCACCGCATAGCGTCTATGGGAGTCACGTGACAAAAGAACGAACGATTCGGACCAAAAGACTCGAAGGTGACGACTTATTTCTGTGTCCTGTACATAACCTACGGAGGTTCACTATCACTCTCCGAGATACTCGTTCTTCTGAGGCACGTTAAAGACTCGTTCAAACAGAACAAATCGTTCATCAACGACCCATCACTAGTCCAGAAGGTCAAAGCATCTCTCCAGTATATATGTAAGATTTTTCCCTTGTGTGTGCTGGTTTTTTTCCGTGTATGCGCAGCTCTCTTTCTCATTTAAGTTGTGAGCTAAATGCTAAAGCTAATGCGCAAGGCACTATGTGATTTGGAGGCTGACGAGGACACGGTGAACACAGAACCATGCCGGTGCAGCTCCAGGACTTATCATGGTGGAATATACAGTGAATTATAGCGTGATCATTGTGAATCTGCAACACTTACCAGATACTACATGTGAAATGAGTTGGACGTTGCTGTTTAGAGCAGTAAACAGTAGCTTTAGAGCTTTGTAGCAGTGCTAATACTATTGGAGTGTTTGGGGAAAATGCCGAGCCGAGTGTAAATGTCAATCATTAAAAGGAATATCATCTCATTTAGACCATTAAACACACTGATGTAAACAATCAGCTCCGTGGCACGAGCTTTACATCCTGAGCAGAAGGTGAGTGAGAACTTTCAGGAACACCTCTGCTCTTTTCAGGAACACCTCTGTACATTTAGCATTTGATGTGAAAATCAAGGTGCCTTATTTTGAGAATGGTCCAATAAGTTGCGTACAACAATATATTAATCATCTGTAACATTATCCCGTAACAGGAGCAGGAGCTCAGGGCTAATTAGCGCTAGGCAACCGTTAATAGTCTGCTATTAGCTCTTTCAGTAAGCTATCGGGTTAGCATAGTGATATTAGCTTGCTTATAACTCCATATTTGGACAAGGATTTTACAGAAACAATGGAGCTAATTGTTTACATCAGGTATGTGTCCAAATATGAATTAATAAACAAGCTAGTTTCCTATGCTAAGCACTAGCGGTTAGCATACTCACATTAGCTGGCTTATAAATCCATATGTGGATGTATATTACGTATATACCGTCTATTTACAGTGGGCGTCCCTGTGTATCTGGTGGATGGAAAGCATTCAGTCAAAAGTCCATTACATTTAATACAAGTTAAGATCTCGTTATAAATGATTTTTATCCAGAAAACCTTCTGTCAGGCCAGCAGAAATGACTAAACAGACAAGACCGTATCCACATACAGACGCGGCAGAAACGGACTACAACTCCCAGCAGACACACGTTCCATGTCACCTGAACTCTAAACACACCTGCAGCCGATTACCCAGGTGCTTAAAAAGGACCCAGTAATGGAGGAACGTTGTGAAGTTTACGCTCCTGTGAGTTTTTCCGGACGTTACCAAGCCTTGTTTATTTGTATTAGCTTTTCCGTGTATGACTTTGTTCTGGTATTTTGGTTTACGAGTTTTGATTGCGAGTTTCCGAGTGTGTGTGTGTTTTGCAGATCGACCGACCGTTGTCTGTTTCTGACTTCTGAGTACGAACTACCCGTGTTTGTTTTGGTAATTGGTTTAATAAAACTAGTCTTGCTTATCTGCACTTGTGTCTTACTACACGTTAATCCTGACACCTTCTCTGAAACCAGTTTTTAAAAAAACATCATACATATATTTGTATTTGACACTTTTCGACGAGCACTAAGACCCAGCAGGGGAGACGGTTACCCACAATTCCGCAGCACAAGAGAGAAAACCATTGGCTCAGCAGTAATTACGTGACGCTCCGCGTCAAAACAAGAGCCGCATGCGCGATACATGATACTCGGTACTCGTAAACCAAGACTCGTTCGTTATTTAAGTCAAAATTTATTTTAACATTTTGCTCGTCTTGCAGAACACTCGCAAACTGTGTTACTCGCAATCCGAGGTTTCACTGCATTTCAGATAAAAACTCTTTTCAATTGGTTCAATCAGTAAAACTTTGCTAAGACTTTAAAATGTGTATTAAGCTTTGTGACTGGCCTGAGGTTTTTAAGATCAGCTTTATCTCCTTTTTTCTTACCTACAGATTTATCGTTCCTGTTTTCATTGTTTCTCTAAGTTGAAAATTTATTCATAGATTGCTTTCAAAACCGCTATTCGCTGTGTTGTAAATTTCTTGTACACTTGGTTTGTTAGCCGGTCTATTCCGGTGCTTTTCCCTAGGTTTAGATGTTTAACTGTATTTTCTATTTCATCATTTTATTGACTTCTGTTACTCTTGTGTTCTTGTGTTCCAGTAGGGCTTCTGCTTCTGCCTTGTACGTACCTCTGCAGACGCCTCAAATAGCCTTGTAAAACTCCTTTTAACACTTTCTTTCTTTTTTTCTACATCACTTTATGGGTCAGCACGCCTTTGAACATCATCCGACATTTTCTGCTATGTGGACGGGAAGCTGCAGCATCAGCTATGACCGAGGCCGGTGTTCTATCCAAACATGCTACCCATCGAGTTGTGCTAACTACCGGATCTGCGCATGCGCAGTGCCACATGTTTGCACTCCGTTTCCACGCCCATAAATCCATGCTGCCTTCGGTAGCTCAGACTTCGGTTGACGGCGAGTTTAAACTGTTTGAAACGTTTGAGTTTCTGCATAAATTGTCATGAATGAGCCTCAAGGTTGAGGAAAATAAAAACTTAGAGCAGAAAACTATGGTGGAAAAGCTTTATTGCTCAAATTTAGACTCCTACGTTTTTACATCTTTTTGTGTGCTTGACTATCTTGTGCTTCTCGTGTGTGTGTGTGTGTGTGTGTGTGCAGCAGTATTCAGTGCACAGAGGAGTTGATACAGAAATGCTTACACACGTGATGAGCTGCGTTTCTGATGACATTTATGATGATGCTAATAAACACAAACAGCTCTGCTAGTAACACTGAACGTCCACAGTGTCGGTTTTCACTACTTCCGGTCAGCAGGTATTAATGTACAGAAACGTTAGTAACCGGAAGTGTGAATGAGCTCCTAACTACCTCCTGCTCCACATTTACCCCGGTGTGGGGAAAATACTGATGGTCGCTCAGGAACGACTCGTTCTTTTTCAACGAATCTTTAACATGACTCAGATGAACGAGTCGTCCCGGAGAGTGATTCCTTCATGTTCTACTGGGCGCGCATGCGCAAAGCATCGCAAAACCTCCCTCTGTTATATACAGGACGCAGTATTGAACGATTCTCAGCAATAAGTTCAAGTCTCGAGTCGTTCGTTCTTTAAACACGTGACTCCCATAGACCAATAGATAGGTGCAATAGATTCAAAAGAACCAACGACTCAGATTGGAAGGTTTAAGCGGTGAGCTGCTCATTCTGTTTATTATAAAATGTTCATAACTGGAACTATAGCCAAAATTTGTGCATGTAGACATATTGTATAGTATTTTTATTGAAAACGCAACATTTTAATGTATTTCTGATCAAAAGAACTGTACGAACAGCGGGCTACAGCATCACCTGTAGGGGGCGCTGATCAGCTTCTCCACGGCCTCCAGCAGCTCCAGTGTGTCTCCTCCCCGGCACTCAGAGGCAGAGACACGGCCGACCTGGTGTCTGAAGACGGAGATCATCTGGGTGTGACGCAGCGGAAACAGACTTCAGGTAGCTAGCGGTGCTAATGAAGCGGTGTGCGGCGACACTAATTACAACTTAACCATATCACCGGCGTTTCGAGGGAATAATATATTATAATATCGGTTATATGTTCAGTCTTCGTAAGAGGACGAACAAGTTATAAAGCTGCTCAGTCTGGGGGCGGAGCTCGGAATAAAGCAGCGGCTCTCTCTCTGCTCGGGTTGCCAAGTATTCCAATAACCCCAGGTGTAGCATCTGTATGGACCCCAGAGTTTTCAGGAAACTGCAGTGTGAAGGTGTTCAGTCTTTCAGGTGTAAAATGTGACTCTGTGATTCTATTCTAATACAAAAAGTCTACTTTCCACATATGAACTGTATAATACTTGTGGCAGAAGTATTGTTTATGTTTACTAATGAGATCAGTTCAGCTCATTGTTTATGATCAGCTCATTTGTAAAGTAAACCAGATTGAGTTTAGACATCATGTCCTGTCCAATTGGGGGAATAAATGTTGAATTAAAATGGTAAAGTGTTTATTGTTTATTTGTTTATCATTTGGTGTCATTAGATACATTGAACTAAAAAAAACTTGATTAAAAACTACATTTATATTTTAAAAAAACATTAAGTGTAAGATATTAATTGTGTGATGGAGCAGTAAGAATTAAATTCAGTTAAAATATTTAGTAAATGGAGCACATTTGTTTGTTAAATAATAGTGTAATTTTCAGTTTCTTCTACTTTGCACTTCAATCATATCTACTCAATTATTTGACTCATTTTCACTCGGGGTAACTATTGCATTAACTCCTGATTTTCATTACATTTACTCAATTTTGTACATTATTGTACTAAATAAAGTTATTCAGGTCTACTTCATTTTTTTTACTGACCTGTAACTCAATTCATGAAGTATATTTTACATGATTTTGCAATTTCTATATTTATTTTTATATTTTTAAGTGTAAAAATGTTCCAACAAAAAATTGAGTAGAGCACAGTTAAATTTTTTTGAGTGTAAAAGGGAGTTACAGAGCTGTTTTATTTTAATACAGGCTCCCCAGGACGCGCTCGATGGACAACTTGCTGTGCGCTTTTGAAAATGGCGTAGCCCTCACACGCACCTCCAGCGATCCCGACTTAAATAAGCAGTGCCGAGAGGGACGGCCTCCTCTGGAGACAATCATGGGCCGGGGGGCGGAGTTTCACAGACCACCAAGAGTTACCCTCTGACAGTGAACTGTGTACTGAGGACCAGGAAGTGGCCCCATGTCAGGAGACGCCACCCTCGCCATAAAGGACGAGTATGGCACCGTGGCTGAGCTGCATTCTGTTCAGCGGGTCAACACGGGAAAGGCTCCGGTCTCCGCTCTGGCTACAAATGATGAAAAGTGGACCCAGGGTCTTAGGAAGCTCCTCCGTACCCAGTCCGGTAACACCAACCCAGGGTACGGAGAGGCTCAGCGTAATCTGAGCAGTCCAGTCCAGCCTGGTTGGATGTCAGCAGTGAAAAACGCTGCACTCTGCAATTCTTCATCCTTTTCTTCAGCCCTGGGACAATCGTTCCCTCAGATTCCGTCAGCGGCCCACTGCGCGGATGACGACGGTCTGCCGGTGGCGCTACGTCAAATTGAGGCGAGCTACGAGCAGGAGGGGTTGCGGCGGCAGGTCAAACAGCTGCAGATGAAGCTGAAGAGCAGGCAGTACAGCTTCATCCAAGCCAGACATCTACTACGAGGATGACATTGTGAGCGCCACCACAGTTACTGCATAGAACAAAGGAATATTGATGGTGGGTTATTTTAAACCATTGATGTGCTAACCTTTTTTCATTCCAGACATGCCTCCGAGAGTCAGATGATGATGACGAAGAGGACTCGCCTCGGCGAGGGCAGCTGGGATCGAGTGGAGAGAAAAGATACCGAGGTGAATCTGACTGTATGACCAGCTCTGCCGGTTTCACATCTCCGGTGTCAGCAACTCAAATATAGACAAATCATTCCGAACTGCTTTACCCTAATAATAACCAGTAACCAGTCACTACATAGCGGACACTTGTATCTTCATGTCATTTTTCATTGGGACAATCTTGCTGCAGTTTATTAAATCATGCAGATTCGGGTCTTTAGGTGATGTTTTTTGGCATTAGAGGAGTAAACTACAAACTCCAGATCAGCAGTGGGAGGTGGTGTGTGTCTGTTTTCATGCCTTGAAAGTTTAGATTTAGTCATATTTTAGCCATATAAACTTGTCATTAAATATGAATATAAATGAAATAAGTTAAAGTCTATATATTAAATCCGATCTGACCCAGACTTGTTTCTGAACCTGGTTACCAGGTGGGTTCCAGACCACATGGCCTGGCATCGCTTCGACTGTGACAGTGAGTTCTGGGTTGCTAAGAGACGCCGTCACTGCAGGTAAGAACTTTTCATTCAGAATGAACTACAAGACTGAGTCAGGGAACGGTTTAATGACTGAATGGAGTCTAAAACGGAGGAAGAGGTGAAGGATTTTTAATCACACAGAGGAGCTGAACTCATAAATCTCTTTCTCTCTCTTTGACAGAGAAAGCCTGATTTCACAAAGTCCACCAGGGGGCGCTGTGGCTACAGTGTCTGTGGTGCAAAAAGATGTTTCATCTCCACAAGCACAAGTCACATTGTATCCAGAACTCTGGAGGAGGAGACGGAGGAACACAATTGATTTGATATGTAGTGTATCTTGTTTCTTCACATAATGGGGGCAGAAACCAGTGCGTATGAGGATGGAGGCTAAAAGATGCAGCATCACTGCTGTACTGTTCCTCCTTGTTGTAGTTCTGTTCTTGACGTGCTCTTGTGTATTCAGGGGAATCCTTATCATCAGCATTGATTTAACTACAGATTAACATGAACAGGTGGGTGAAGTATTTTAAGGAGTGGTTTCTGCTACCAGTTCTGTTTAAACTTCCTGTGCCTCAAAAAAACTAAAAGGAAACTTTAAATGAATAAAATAGTCAGACCAATTACATATAAACATTGCAAATCAATTCAATTCAATTCAGTTTTATTTGTATAGCGCTTTTAACAATTGACATTGTCTCAAAACAGCTTTACACAATCAAAAGAATTATTTAAGTTTGTATGGAATGTGAATGTGTATGAATCAAAATGTTCAGATAGTCCCTGGTGAGCAAGCCCGAGGGCGACAGTGGCAAGGAAAAACTCCCTGAGACGGTAATAGGAAGAAACCTTGAGAGGAACCAGACTCGACAGGGAACCCATCCTCATCTGGGTGAAACAGATAGCAGGAAATGATCTGCATTTATACAGTGTTAAGTGTTAGGTTCAGCTATAATAGTTGATGTTAATTGATGTTAAAATGGAGTCCAGTAGTTATTCGAGACTCAGATAGACTTGTAGAAAGTTCCAAATCATTTGTATTCTTTTTTTTTTAATGCAAAATTATATCTTTAAAAATGAAAAACAATACAATTTACTAACTTTTTTTCCTTTTTCTTCTTGCCTTTGGCATGTTAAACAGTTCTGAAGCAGCGAGTTCACAGAGCAGTGAATTGTTCAGACCCGAGGAAAGTTTAATTTTGTGTGTCGTTGAACTGAAACATGCAGAACAGCATTACGCAAATCCTAAAAAAATATGTTCAAATATATATTTATTATACATTATTTATTTTCATTAAATGTTTCCTTCTCTTGTCGACTGCACCATGTCACTTCTCATTAATGACTAAACCTGTATAACGGTACGAATACTTAGCATGTGAGTGTTTCTGAGGTTCTGCCATGAAATAATGATCTACGTCTTTTTTTTTCCGAATGGAAAATGATGACGGATTTAGAAAATAAAATAAAAACCAAACCCACTGTAATTATATTTATATATATATATAGTTATCTGTACCTGTAGTGGCTGGAATTTGTCACTTAGTAAATGTGGTAAAGAATTGCACTGTTCAAGTCTAATCCCATGGGGCAAATAAAAATAATGTCTGTGGGATCTGCCTTCTTTTTAATTCATTTTCTTTTCCTGTTAAAGAAAAAATTAACCAACGACAAAACTTACGTAGCTTTGAAGTGTTTAATTGTTTTCTCTACACGGATCAGCCACAACATTTAAAAGTATTAACATTAAAACCATGGAGGAACACACACACGGAGCTTCTTGGTGTGTGCTGTAGCACTGGATCCTTACTGTGCTGTGGGTTGTGAGGTGGAGCCTCCGTCAGGCAGAATATTTTGTCCAGTGCATTTGGTGGATCCTCAATCAGACTGGGATCTGGAGAATTTGGGGGCCGAGTCAACGTCCTTGAACACTTTTGTCTGCTGAGCCCCAAGTCGTGATTCACTGCGCGTTTCTATACATCTTATACCCTTTTATATCGCACATTCTGTCTCATTTATACATTTTATATATTTATATTTTAATAGCATTTTATTGTAACTGTAAATCTGTAGATTTTAACATTTATATACATTCTTTTTAGTGCATTTTGTTTGCGCTGACTCTGCATAGGTGAGAGAGGGGTACAAGTCCTGGGACAACTGCTGATGAAAAAGCAAATATGCCAAAGTATGAGCCGTTAATGAATCACTAATATCAACTACAGTATACTTATCCAATGTTCAACAAATGGCCAAAAGGGACTCATTTTATTTAGACAATAGAACAAAAAAAACAACAGGAAAACCCATGGAAATTGGTAAATAAATGCAGAAAATGTCCGGCCTAAAAGAAACATGAATATGACATCATCGCCATTGTTCTGATGATGCTGTTTAAATAGTGCTGATGTCATAATGTGCCAAGGCCCATTAAGGATAAAAAAAAAAAAAATTTTCTTTCTTTGTCAATTATCCAGGCCCTTTTGGAGATCTTCTCCTGCTCACACACTGCTGCCGTTAGGACGCCTGCGAGTTTGGGCCCCGAGTGTGACTTGTATACTTTGATGCATAGCTACTGTACTTACACATAAACAAGTCAAACTCGGTACACTTCTAGAGCTCATTGAGCCGAATAGTTTTCACTATGAAGGTCATTGGCTCAATCCAACAGGAGGACAGATATATTGGGTCATTTGCAAAACAATGGAGACACATTACACACACACACACACACACACAAATTATTTATTCTACACAAGCGATGACTGGCCCAAGCACCCGCACCATCACGATCGCCACCAAATGTATAAATGTCTTTATTAATTACGATGATTAAATACAGAGGTCGAAATAATAGCAGTGTGTTGAAAACAGTGAAGTCCAGCTATCAGCAAGACATGTGCTGAAGAGGTTAGAGTTCACCAAAGAACACACTGACTGGCCTAAAGGGAAATGGTGCGAAAGCAGATTGTTGTTTTTGGGTCTAGAGGCCGCAGACAGTTTGTCATGTGACCCCCAAACACTGAATACAAGCCACAGAACAGTGTGAAGACGGTGAAGCATGGAGACACAAGCATCATGATATGGAGATGTAGCTTCTCGTACTGTGGTGTCGGGTCTATTTATCACATTTCAGGGATCGTGGATCAATTTGAGTCCATCAGAATACTTAAAGAGGTCGTGTTGCCTCATGCTGAAGAGGAAATGCCCTTGAAATGGGTGTTTCAACAAGACAACGACCCCAAACACACCAGTAATCCGAGCGGCATCCTGGTTCCAGACCAACAAGATTAACGTTATGGAGAGTCCAGTCCGATCCCCAGAACTTAATCCAACAGAACAACTTGTGGCCTGACATTAAAAATACTGTTTCTGAGGCAAAACCAGGAAATGTAGAGGAATTGTGGCGTGTAGTACAACTGTACAGATGTGAAGCAGATCTCAGAAAGCCGATTATACAACGAAATATTAGTTCAGAGACGCACAAGAGAGATTAAACTTCAAGCGTTTTGTTTAAACAGTAAATTCATCACTTTATAAAGATGAATAATGACACTGATATTTATTTTGAACAGAATAATATTAGTTTTTCTTCACTTACATTAAACTAATACTACATTTATCACATTTTTCTTCATGTTGTGAGTCAGAATGTACAGGCGGTCCAGTGTGTTTATGTGGTTTAAATTAAACGTTATTATATGGATCTGGAGATTTACTCACTTTATTCAACACACTGCTATTATTTTAAACACAACTGTAATTAACTTGATCTTTCACAGGAATATGAACATATGGAGGGAATATTACAGATGTTAATAGAACATATGGAGGGAATATTACAGATGTTAATAGAACATATGGAGGGAATATTACAGATGTTAATAGAACATATGGAGGGAATATTACAGATGTTAATAGAACATATGGAGGGAATATTACAGATGTTAATAGGACATATGGAGGGAATATTACAGATGTTAATAGGACATATGGAGGGAATATTACAGATGTTAATAGGACATATGGAGGGAATATTACAGATGTTAATAGAACATATGGAGGGAATATTACAGATGTTAATAGAACATATGGAGGGAATATTACAGATGTTAATAGAACATATGGAGGCAATATTACAGATGTTAATAGAACATATGGAGGGAATATTACAGATGTTAATAGAACATATGGAGGCAATATTACAGATGTTAATAGAACATATGGAGGCAATATTACAGATGTTAATAGAACATATGGAGGGAATATTACAGATGTTAATAGTACATATGGAGGGAATATTACAGATGTTAATAGAACATATGGAGGGAATATTACAGATGTTAATAGTACATATGGAGGGAATATTACAGATGTTAATAGAACATATGGAGGTAATATTACAGATGTTAATAGAACATATGGAGGGAATATTACAGATGTTAATAGAACATGTGGAGGGAATATTACAGATGTTAATAGGACATATGGAGGGAATATTACAGATGTTAATAGGACATATGGAGGGAATATTACAGATGTTAATAGAACATGTGGAGGGAATATTACAGATGTTAATAGAACATGTGGAGGGAATATTACAGATGTTAATAGAACATGTGGAGGGAATATTACAGATGTTAATAGAACATGTGGAGGGGATATTACAGATGTTAAAAGGACATATGGAGGGGATATTACAGATGTTAATAGAACATGTGGAGGGAATATTACAGATGTTAATAGAACATATGGAGGGGATATTACAGATGTTAATAGAACATGTGGAGGGAATATTACAGATGTTAATAGAACATATGGAGGGAATATTACAGATGTTAATAGAACATATGGAGGGAATATTACAGATGTTAATAGAACATATGGAGGGAATATTACAGATGTTAATAGGACATATGGAGGGAATATTACAGATGTTAATAGACAGTAAGTCACACTTGTGCACTTTTATAATTATAACCTGTGATTATATATTTATATATTTATCTGGTGGAATTCTCTAGACATTATGACGCGACGTTTATAAACGTTTGATACGTCAGAATGAAAACCCGTTAGTGACGCAGTTGCTGAGGATCCGAGATCCTAGATGAGGCTCGACTATGACGAGTCAGCTTCCCCCTGATCGCTGCTCGAGACCCCAGTGTGTGTCAGTGTGTGTTAGTGTGTGTTACCTGTCTGGTGAAGATCTCTGGAGTTTATCCAACATGATGAGACTAATTCTGTCATTTCTTCTGGTTTCCGGGTTTAAAACCTGCCTTTGTGCTGATGGTGAGTAACACGAAGGGGGCAGTTTAACTGTTTACCCGGATTCATGTTTTTAACTAGTTTTAACTAATTACCTACAGTAACACACTGGCTTTGTGTTGTGCATATTTAAAGCGTCTAAATGACTAAATGTCCCCACAGTATTTGTCATTGTCACTTCACTCCCTATAAGGTATTTAGCTAAAGATAATAAAATGAGTTCGACTGTTAGCTTTAATGAGTTTAATGAGGAGGGTTTGGTTAGACGATATCCAGCTTTATTTATTATGAGGAAAGTTTCATTTTATTTAGTTTTAACTTGTAGTTCTTGTTTTTAACCTGTTTTTATAAGTTAGTTTGTAATCGGGCAGCTATCTATATACTTCAGTGTGTCAGCCAGTTTGGTTTATTTCTTTAAGAAGACACTATTTTATTAATATCGGGGGGCGTTTGTGGCCCACCGGTAGGTTACTGTCCAGTTGCCCCCCGATGCCCAAACTGCAGCAACTTGTGCAGTGCCGGTGTTATGTACTAAAATGCCCCCCTGCCATGGATTGCCCCCCTACATAATCACTATCAAAGATTATAATAGAACAGAAATTCATAGGTTAATGCTTTACAAATTAAAAATTACAGGAGACAATACAATAAAATAAGTAATATGAAAATAAATATGGTGTACATGAAAAAATATTAATATTTATATATTTTTCATATACTGTATAAGATGTATACTTTTATATTCTTTATTTTATAATAAATTTAGTTTTGTCTAATTTTTCATCATAAACAATATTTATATATAATTTTTAAATGTTTGTTTCGCATTTTTTGCATATTCATGTTCAAAGCCCTGAAAAATAAATGTGCCACAATATAAACATTATACAAGAATTTGTATTAATGGTCTTGACGGCTGTCACGTGCCTAGAGTTTATTATAATTGTAATATCATATTTGATAATAATAAACCTATGAATTTATGTTCTAATATAATCTTTGATAGCGATTACGTACGTAGGGGGGGGGGGCAATGCTGATGTCATAATGTGCGAATGTCCCGCCATCTGCCTACGTCCAGAACTATTGTCCTGCTATTGTGTGCAGAACAAAGTGACCTTCGCACATTATGACATCAGCACTATTGAAACATCATAATTACCATAGTTGTTATATGTCGCCACTGTGCTGATGTAATAATAGTGCTTGGACCCTAATAATGATCCAGTGCAAAACCAAAATATGGTACGAGTGCTAAAATGTGACTCACCTAAGTAGCTGAAAAAGTGAATTTCCAGATCATATAACACCACGTGTCATAATACTTAATACTTCTTGTCTCACTATCCATGCTCAGTGTTCTGTAAATATGCACTTATTTATAGATAAACACTATCAAATAAAATACAAATTTGCTAAATACAATTTCATGGCCTTTTATGTAGTGTCGGTAACTTCTTTAAATTCAGATCTTTCAATGCTCTTACTGTAATTGTCATTCAGATTTAACTTGGCCAATTTAGATTTCACATGAAGAGACATGAACCTGAAAAAGTTTATTGAAAATTATTCTAAAATGCAAAATTGTTAAGATGAATTTGACAATGGTTACAGACAGTACAGATTTTCCCTTTTTAATGTTTTATCAAAAGCAAGTATACTGTTATAATAGGTCATATGCTTCTAAAGGCTGAAACCAATTTTAGTATCAATACTAATATATATGAATAATTAGCATTTTAAATGATTATTGTTTGAAGCGAGAGACTATAGTGCTGAAAAATGGCCATTTTTGAGGCACATATAAAATCATCTCTCCAAAAGGGCTGAATTTTAGCTCGAGTCTGGTGGTGGAGCTGCTTGTATTTCCTGCCAGTTCAACTTCACCTACCGAGGTCATAAAGTGTTTATTTCTACAGGTATAATTTTTAAAGGTTCGTTCTGCTGTCCATTGTCCATCCGATACAACTCCGAGATGAAGATCTATGTAGCCCACCTTTTATAAATAGTTTTAAATCCAACTGAAACACCCTCTAGTTGAATGAAACTGGGAAGAATGAATTGAATAATCTTATTATAGTATAAACCTTCCTGCTTGGTGGAACCTGAATTTACAATTTGTGTTTGTAAGATGAAGTGAGACAATAACGTTTGTGCTGATGGCTGAATAAACAGGCAATAATTATATCAGCACGCAGGCGTACGTTCCAGATGATCGTGCTTTATGTAGAAAAAGGCCTGAGGGTATCACAGTAGACCTCGGAAGTGCCATTATAAACTGCTTCTTTGCCACTATGGATACAAAGTCTATTTTGTAAACAGACAACTAAGATGGTTTAGCAGGGGCTCAGCAGGTGAGCATGGAAAGACACTTTCCTGAATATCTGAGTGTTTAAACAGAACAGAGGAACGCTTTAATAAGGGCTGGTAGTGTTTTATTTACCGTACTACTCTGATAATCTACGGTCGTAATCTACGGTGTCTTACAGAAGACCTAAAGGGTTAAGGGGCGTCATTCATACAAACATAAAGTTATACAATTTCTGCATCATTTGTAAAGGTGTATACACGGGTAGATGTACAGTAGCCCATGATTAAATGTTCATAAAGTATCATGAAGGTTTATTAAGTACACATGGAGATCAGTTTAAAACATATCACACACACACACACACACACACACACGCGCATACACACACACACACGCGCACACACACACACACACTTTGGGAATACCACTTAGCCTAACCTGCATGTCTTTGGGAAGAAACCCAGTAAGCAGGGCGACAGTGCTGACCTCTAATCCACTGTGCTGACGCCCATAAATATGAGATGATTAATTAATGTTGTTTAAGATTCCATGAAATGTGTTTGTAAATCTGCCTGTGTAGCTACGTACTGATGCTTTTTTTTTATGCAGATCCAGCCTGGTGCTACAACTCCCAGACGGGAATCGTGGGATGCAAAGGTAATAATAAATGATCACAGCGGAAGATTTTTGCCTTCAGTAGTTTTGTACAGTTTTTTTTTTCAGGTAAATTTTATTCTAATCCTGTTCAAATCTCTGTTGTGTTCAGTCCCAGACAAATGGAACATGGTGAATGTGACATGTGGTGGTGCCAAACAATCTCCCATCAACATAATGACCAGTGAAACTCGAACGCCGCCCACACTGACCGAATTAAAATTCACCGGCTATGACGTGCAACAGAACATGAAGATGAAGAACGATAAAAGAACTGGTAATCTTGTAACTTACTGTACACGTCATGTAGCTTATAGTAATATTTACCCAGTGGCACTGCTGAGATTGACAGGTGTGTAGAGGGTCTGAAAGGGAAACTCGGTCAGCTGTGTCACTTCCTCACCCGTATAAGTGTTCTCTGGGTTCTCTAATTTCTCCAGTCCAGGAAGTAACTGCAGTCTTTGATTAAAGACAGGCAATAATATGCAAAGGTCCGAGAGAAGCAGGACTTGTAATCAGAAGTCCTTCTTCAGCACAGTTCATGTAAGGATTGTACAGCACAACACTTTTCTACATCACCTACAGTTCCTTAGAAGGCTAAAAATGTGTCTGTAAACTTTACACTTACAGACGTGTTACACATGTGACAAAGCATAATTAATACACGACATACCATGACGCAGAATCAGTGTGAGCCTCGAGCTTGTTTCCCTTCAACAACACCATCCAAAGGAGTGTTTAGGTCACATGCAGCTGTCTAGGCGTCTAAAATGTCTTTATAACCTTTAGTTTGGACTCTGTGTCTTCAGTGGCCTCCAACTGTTTCTGCACTACGGACCAGTTGTATGTAAGAAAGCATAATAAGATGTATAATATAAATACTACATACTGCACCATAACACAGAATCAGTGTGAGCCTCGAGCTTGTTTCCATCCCATCTAAGAGTGAGGGGGGAAAGTGACACCCAAAGTGTATTTATTCCCTACGTCGTCTGCTTCGTAATCAGATTTCTGTTGAAAACATCCTGAGATTGATTTTGTGGATATTCTGCTTTGATATTATTATTTATTCTACGTATTTGAAGGCCATATCTGTTCTATAGCGCGGCCTTGGTGCACCTCGGTCAATCACCTGTTGTGATAAACCCCTAACTTCAGTACGATTCTTGACGTGTGTGTTGTTTTATGCAGCTGTCTTTTTTGTCTTAAAGTCTTATCTGCTGTCTCATCATTTTCCCTTTTTCAAAGAGGATCTCTAGAGACATTTGTCTTT
This sequence comes from Channallabes apus, assembly GCA_030522415.1. Classification (NCBI taxonomy): domain Eukaryota; kingdom Metazoa; phylum Chordata; class Actinopteri; order Siluriformes; family Clariidae; genus Channallabes; species Channallabes apus. Next base: position 84,418 of record CM060110.1, read on the forward strand.
TAGCTAGCGTTAGCTTGTAACATTAGATTCATTTTATCAGCCATCAAAACCGAGATGTCATCTGTTTCTCTCTGATTATTTTTCTAAATAACACACTCTGCAGACTCCTAAAGTCAATCAAATGGAAATGAAAGTAAAAGATATATTTGTAATTGTTTCTGTGTGCCAGTACCTGATGATCGTGGCTCAGTTGGGCTCCACAGCTCATTGGCTGGAGGCCACTGTTCTGTTTCAGAATTCCTTCCTTCCTCTATCACTTTCACTACATTACACAGTGTTTGTTCCCTTTAAGGAAGTGCCGATCTATTTTAACACCTTCATTATTTCATTGCAGTTTCACTGGAAATCCCTCCTGGTGCCACATTGACCTGGGCACAGATTCCATACAAGTACAGGGCTGTGAGGATCGATTTCCACTGGGGCGACAGTGATACCAAACTAGGGTCTGAACACATCATTGATGGAGAGCGGTATAAAGTGGAGGTACAGTCACGATTCCTTTTGGCACACTGACAGTCATAATAAACCTGATTATCTGATAAACTGCTATATGTAGATGTTTGTTGATCAAGTGGAATGCAGTGTGTATTGATGTGAATCGACATTTCCCATGAGAAATGCAGTGAGATCCCAGGTTTTGAAAGTGTGTGATGTGGGTTTAATGACTATCTAAGATTATATCTGGTGTCTTATTCACTATTTAAGATGAACACACAATACGTGCACGTTGTACTGGTAGCGAATAGCCGACTGTAGTGAGTATAAAGTATTAGAATTAGATTTGTTGACATGTGGTCTGTTTTATTTACCCCAGTGTAGCTGCATGTTAGTTCTATATAACGTCGATATCAGAACAGCTCTTCCACAACAGCTGAGCTTCGGGTCCTACAATAATAACTGACTGTTGTGGTTGTTTATAATTACGTCCATGTTTTCATATATTATCACCCCTTTACATGTGGCCCCACACACACATTTAACACACTGTTATTTATTGTCGAGTGGCCACTTGTGCACTTCTGGTTAGATGCTAACTGAATTTCACAGGCGTGTAGTTTACACAATGACAATAAAGTCTAATCTAAACACACACTCACACTACCAGTCAAAAGTTTGGACACCCCCTCTAATCTCATGGTCGTTCCTGATATTTATTTCTCTCTACATAGAAAAACAATACTGAAGGCGTGTAAAATAAGCAGTAATCTGCTTTGAAGAGTTTATTGAGACGTGTCCGCTACTTCTGCTCTGTAAAGACTTCATAACCGCTCTAAACTGTCCTCATGTAGACAGTAATCTCATGGTGCTTTATGGGTTCTGCAAATGCATTTGACGATATTGTTCTTGCCAGAACGATTCCAGAACAACTTATTTTCATGTCTTAAAATAGCGACTGACTGTCGTTGTTTTTTTATTATTTAATTCCATAATTCATAGTTTTATGAAATCTCCATTAATGTTATATGATGTAGGAAATAAATCAGAAAACACATTGAATCAGATGGTGTGTCCAAACTTTTGACTGGGACTGTAGATTTGTAATCTCTCTCTCTTTTTCTCAGATGCAAGTCCTGCATTTAAAGGACACGTACACCAAGATAGAAGACGCACAGGACGACCCAACTGGAGTGGCAATTTTGGCCTTTTTGATTGAGGTTTGCTTTTCATGGTCTGCTGTAATTTTAAGCCGTTTTACTGTAAATTATTTATTGTTTAAACGTCATTATTTCTATCATATAATAATTAACCATCACACACCCACAGCTGAGCATGTAATGGGGAAACTACATAAATGTCTTAGTGTTGCTTTGGGCCAGAATCAGCGTCCAGAACATTTGACCCGAATACACCTTTCTAGAAATGTCCTGGAGGATTGAACTCCATTAAACACAAAGTCTGTAATATATAAATATACAGCAGATCTGATATCTGGACGAATGTGCCTCAGCTAGTTTCACCTTTAGCAAACACTTTTGGTAGCATCAACATGCCTCTGGCAGAACTTTGGTTAAATACCTGATTACTGTTCTTGACAGAATTGGTGGTGTTCAATTACATGTTTAATTTTAACTTGATTTAAATTATTTTTGGAATTTCTTATTCCAGGCGCCAATGGCCACGTCTGAAGGGTCTGACCCTGCCTCGGACACCGCGTCTGACACTTCTAACCAACAGAGTGATTCTACCCAGGAGTACGCTGAGTTGGTTGAAGCTGTGAAAGCGGTGGCAGACCTAACAGGTAGGCCTGTTTCAATGTGACACTTGCTTTCCCTAAACTTTGGGTTATATTTATTCATGACGTAACAGTTTGAGCCTCCAGATTGGCCTCTTGTCCTCTACATGTACAATAGTTGTTTTCTGCTATATTTATTGATGAAACAAACATACAGTTAACTAAAAGACTGTACTAAGTAGTTCTAGGCTGCTAATAGGCAGATTGAGAATAGAAAGATGTGAGTAATTATTCAATAATATCATAGTTAGAATGACATTAAGTAGACGTCACGTTATCGATCCTATGAGGCAGCTTTAATATCTGCGACTTACTGCAGCTACCGAACAAGAACATCATGAATAAAGTGATATATGACCATAAACACACACAGTGCAGAGCCACCTCTAAATGATTAGATTAAAGATTAAAATAAAGAAATTGGAGGAAATGTTTTACTGTGACCGGCTGCAAAGTGCCTAAAGGTCTAATTTAAAGCAGCGACCTCATTTCCCCTCTCGTCTGTTCCAAGCACTCAGCATTCAGCATCAGCAGTAAACTGATCATCGGCCTGATCATCTGTCATCATCTGCACCTGGTTCTCGCTCGTTCACGCCGCAGATGATTTTAAGATTTCAATGTTTCAAAGGTCGCTGTGTGTCTCTGATTGAAGATGTGAGACAACAGCCTGTCCAAAAAGAGGCAAAGAAACGTCCTCCACAAAGCCTGGAGAATTATTCCTCAAGGTCACCTTAATAAAATACAAGAACGCCTGGATATGTGGAAGCAAAATACAGAGAAATGCAGGCTGGCTCAAGACTTTTAGCAAAGTATTGTATACTTCTGTCACTTCAGTAGGAACATCTGTACACATGCTTTAATCCTTTAATCATCATTTAATATCTAAAGCCTCTTGACCTACAGTATATCTGCATGATTTCCTGCAGTAAATGTGCCAGGATACCCGTGTTTTCAATTCCGTTTTATTTCTATAGCGCTTTTATCAACCGTCATTGTCTCAAAGCAGCTTCACAAAAAGGAAAAGAAAATGTACTTTCACTCTCTGTGATATAATTTTACTATTAGACATGAAATCATCTAGTGACAAAAAGTGATGGAGCGTTATGTCTGAGTAACTTATGATGGTACGTTATTTTTTATTCCTTTGTCCAGCCACAGAGACGTCCGTAAACATCATCCTGAATAAGTTGTTCCCTGTGGACATGAAGAACTACTATTACTATGAAGGGTCTGTGACCAAACCTGGCTGTCAGCCAGCGATCTGGATCGTGTTGAAGGATCGTATTAAACTTAGTCAAACCCAAGTGAGTCCAGTCATTTTAACGAGCTGGTTATGTGATGCTGTGTACCTGTAGCCTAAAAGAATTGTCTGTCATTGGAAACTATTTGTATTTCTGTATTTCTGTTGTCTTGTACAGATTGATAAATTCTACAAAGTGAAGTATGGCACAGAGGACACCAAACTCCTGGTGAAGAACTATAGACCGGTTCAGCCTCTTCGTGGGAGACTAGTGTACGATGGGGGTATACCCAGCTCTGGTGCTGCAACCCTAGGGGTCAGCTTCACGTTCATCCTGATGTGTTTGATTGCAGCTCTGGGCTGTTTCCAGCTCGTATAGAGTCACAGAATCAAACAAAACATGTCAAAAAAGAAGATACAAAATCTTGACATTGTAAATCTTCAGCTTGGTGCTTTGTGCTGGATAGTGCTGAAGATAGATAACCAAATAAACAAAACAAATAAATAAATAAATATACCCTTTAAATATATAACAGATATTAAAAACTTAGCAGATTAATAAAACTGAACAAAAGTTTTAAATTACTTTGTACCATTTGTACGTTATCACTTCATAGTGAAACGTTTTGAGTCGTACAGGTGATTTAAAAGAAAAAAAACTAAAAAACTTGAAAATTATTTTAAACCATAAAATTCTTGAAATTGTTAAACTTCAGCTCAGTGCTTTTGCTTAAAGATAGATAAATAAATAAACCCTTTAAATATAGGTTTAAAGCTTACAAGAAAATAAATAGATATTAAATACTAGCAGATGAATAAAACATGGCGGCGCGGTGGTGTAGTGGTTAGTCGCCTCGCACCTCCAGGGTCCGGGTTCGATTCCCGTCTGTGTGTGCATGGAGTTTAGGCTAATTGACCATAGTGTGTGTGTGTGTGTGTGTGTGTGCGCGCTCTGCGATGGATTGGCACGCTGTCCAGGGTGTACCCCGCCTCGTGCCCCGAGTCTATACAGGATAAAGCGGTATAGAAGATGAAAGAAATGAAAGATTAATAAAACTAAACAAAAATTTTAAATTACTTTGTACCATTTGTACGTTATCACTTCATATTGTAAACGTTTTGAGTCGTACAGGTGATTTAAAAGAAAAAAAACTTGAAAATACATAAAAATCTTGACATTGTAAATCTTTAGCTTAGTGCTTTTGTTTAAATATAGATACACAAACAGAAATAAATAAATCCTTTAAATATATAACAGATATTAAAAACTTAGCAGATTAATAAAACTGAACAAAAGTGTTAAATTACTTTGTACCATTTGTACGTTATCACTTCATAGTGAAACGTTTTGAGTCGTACAGGTGATTTAAAAGAAAAAAAAACTAAAAAACTTGAAAATACATAAAATTCTTGAAATTGTTAAACTTCAGCTCAGTGCTTTTGCTTAAAGATAGATAAATAAATAAACCCTTTAAATATAGGTTTAAAGCTTACAAGAAAATAAATAGATATTAAATACTAGCAGATGAATAAAACATGGCGGCGCGGTGGTGTAGTGGTTAGTCGCCTCGCACCTCCAGGGTCCGGGTTCGATTCCCGTCTCTGTGTGCATGTGTTCTCTCCCCGTGCTTGGTGGGTTTCCTCCGGGTTCTCCGGTTTCCTCCCACAGTCCAAAGGCATGCAGATTAGGCTAATTGGCGTTCCCAAATTGACCATAGTGTGTGTGTGTGTGTGTGTGTGTGTGTGTGTGTGCGCTCTGCTATGGAGTGGCATGCTGTCCAGGGTGTCCCCCGCCTCGTGCCCGGAGTCTCCTGGGATAGGCTCCAGGCCCCCGCGACCCTAAATACAGGATAAAGCGGTATAGAAGATGAATGAATGAATGAAAGATTAATAAACTAAACAAAAGTTTTTAATTACTTTGTACCATTTGTACGTTATCACTTCATAGTGAAACGTTTTGAGTCGTACAGGTGATTTAAAAGAAAAAAAAACAAAAACGTGAAAATACATAAAAATCTTGACATTTTAAATCTTCAGCTTAGTGCTTTTGTTTAAATATAGATACACAAACAGAAATAAATAAATCCTTTAAATATATAACAGATATTAAAAACTTAGCAGATTAATAAAACTGAAAGTGTTAAATTACTTTGTACCATTTGTACGTCATCACTTCATATTGTAAACGTTTTTAGTGGTTACAGGTGATTTAAAAGAAAAAAAAAACTTAAATACATAAAATTCTTGACATTTTAAATCTTTAGCTTAGTGATTTTGTTTAAAGAAAGATAAACAAACAGAAATAAATCCTTTAAATATGTAATCGATACTAAAAACTTAGCAGATTAATAAAACTGAACAAAAGTGTTAAACTACTCTACCATTTGTAATTTATCACGTCATCATTTTCATAGCATCACTTCCAACCTTTTGATTGTTACAAAATAGATAAATACATAATCCTGACATTGTTCATCTTCAGCTTGGTGCTTTGTGTCTATATAGTGCTTTTGTTTGAAGAGAGATAAATAAATACATACAGAACCATTGAATAATTGTGTTACGTGTATTTTTTCCCCATATTTGTGGAGTTTGAGTTGAGTGACTCGGTACAGAAGCACATGAGTTTACTGTATATTAAAGCTCCAGTAAGAACACATTGACTGACGGCCCGTGTCCATGGCCACAAACCCAGTGGCCCAGTCGGCCCGTGTCGAGTCCTGGAGCCGCGGCTGTGGGAGATTTCGTTTGGTACGATTTTGCGATTTTTAACACTGACTCATAGAAACAATTCACACAATATTTAACAGCTTTGTGATTCCTGCTCTTGTTAAAATAATAAATAATAAAAAGATTTCTCTCCACCTGCCATAATGGAGATATTCTGCAGTCAAACTGTTCACTTATTAAACAACAAAACCAAAAGCAGTGAAAACTCGAGCCAAGTCAGATTTCTGAGTCAGAAACGTTGGACTGGGCAGCACATTGGAGTTTTTACTTGCCTGGTGCGTGGCTAATTTACTTCTTTCTCTATCTGTGTGTAACTAATGCGCAGACGATCAGAACGTGTCTAAACTGAGGAGGACAAGCCTCGTCCTACAGAGATCCTTCTAACACCTCTACCTCACGCAACATAATCTTTACTAATGGGGGAAAAAAAAAAGATAAACGTCTGAAATTAAATATCATAGTAAATTCACAATCATGGATAATTACTGTAATTCTACATTTAATCTCTAATTATTCTATGAAATGTTTTAACATATATTAAGATAAAAACACGAAACCTTATTTTTTGTTGGGGGTTTTATTGTTTGTTTTTGCAAATATCATGACACCATTAACCACATCTTAGCATCAATGTTGACCAATTTTTAACCATTAATCAGTTTTTACTGTATTACAGCTTTTTAAATCTTTTTATATTCCTACACATGCGTCACAAAGCCTGCATTACTAACTAAACATTATTTAACTGAAATATTAAAATACTATCCAGGGTCCACTGTTCCATCATTTTTCCACCCCTCACTCACCCACCCAAAGAAATAAGTTCAGAATGAACAGTCTAACGCCCTGGAGAACCCAAGAACCCTTTTCTTCTTCTGAAAATTATGAACCATGCATTGAATGAATGCTACAAGTTCACTGAACACCAAAATATCCACTTTTTCTATTTTAACCCTTCATTTCCCGATGTAGGATTAGGGTCAGATTTGACCCATTGGGCTTTAGGTGTATAATTTCAAAGAATCACAATAACAAACTCTGTCGATGCAAACTATTTTAAATTAAGAAAAAATAATCAGTCAAACACTCAGCTACATTTAACAATGTTTTTTTCTTCCTTTATTTGTTACATGTTAGAACTGGATTTAAAATGTACAAACACACTTTGTCCAATGGAAACAAGAACACAAGGCCAAAATCACAACTGATAAAAACTAAAACCCTGGGTCTTATCCAAAAATCTGTTCTGCTGAATTCACACTAGACATTGTGGTAGTCTTTGAAACAATTTCTTTTTTTGTTGATGCAAAGAGGAACTGCACATTTCTCACAAAACATTTCAGTTGTGAGGTCCTTGCACACAGCACACCGACGGCCATTTGCCTCTTTGACAGGCCAATGGGCGATTTGGTCAAAACGAACATCTGCACTCCGATTAACTCGAACATATCTTGGTGGTGTTGGGGCAGATGGGCCAGGAGTTGTTGGTCTACCCCGACTTCTTGCTGTTCCAACTTCAACCAAGCCTTGAGCAACCAAACCCTGGAACTCCCTGTGCCTCGCAGTCGCGCTGGTAAAGAAGCCATGCATTGATCACTGCAACAGACACAACATGCCAGAAAAATATCATATACACTGTAAAAAGTAATAAGTTGACTTTACTTAGAAAAGCCATGGAAACTGATTGCCTCAAAATTCTCAAGCAAATTAGGTCATACTGACCTTGAGTTGATACTACTTACCTCATCTTTGTAGAGTTAACTTGCGTATTTGTAGGAGTTACCATAAAACTTCAGTAGCGGTAACTAAATTTCACAAGTTAAGCTAACTTACAGTTTTAAGTTGAGCTTTATAAGCAGAACTCAAACAAAACAGTTACTATAACATGCCTGCTTGTTCATTTTACTAGAAGAATCTGTGGAAACTGATTGCCTTAAATTTCTCAAGCAAGGTGTACTCAAATGTTCCAAGTACACGCCTAAGAATGTACTGGTGATCTAGGTATGCAAAGACAGATTTGGCACTAGAATGTTTATTTGCTCTATAAAACAAGATTAATACATTTTAAATACATACATTACTAAAGGCAACATGAGCTGCCAAAAACATAAAAAAAAAAAAAAAACTGCACTTAAAATAAAGGACAATAAAATTCTTCTCTCTATATTTTTTTTAAACATCTTTACAAAGTGGTGAAAAGCAGTGTGCAAACACTGAACAGTTTGTACATTTAGAAAAACTTTCCTAATACAGTTCTCTTCAAAATTGTCTTCTAATCAAACTCTTTTAAAACATTAAGTTGACTTTTTTTTTTAAACATCCTTTTAAATAGGAAACTTTTTCCTTTTCAACAACTGGAAAACACTATCAGTGTAGTATTGAACAATTTGCTTCAGAGTTCTCTTAAAGAAAAAAAACTCAACTTAGTATTGAACCCATACTGTAACTAACCATAGACAAAAAATTGACATCATGGCAATGTGAAGTAATCTATTACTGCATCAAGCGATGTTTTAGTGATTGAATTTTAGGTTTGAGTGACTTATGGCCAAGAGACAAAATCACTCTCTGAATGAAATCAAATGTGCTCCTCAGAGCTGCAGGATACGCCAAGTTTAGAGCATAAATCAGTCCAAAGAGCAGACACATTGCTTGTGGAAGATTTTCCACCTTATCCACAACCATGGTAGCTTCCAAAATGATAGCTGTTTTTGTGGCATCAAGATGCAGGGAGTAGGGTAGTGTTGCGGTTGCAGAATGCCAATTGTAATGTCGGACATGTCTTCATTGTCGTCACAATCCTAAAAACAGGGCAAATGGCAATAATGAGGTCAAAGTAAGCTACAAAACATCTTTAAGAGCAGATACACATTAAAATGTGAAACTAAATTAATAACACCATAATATGTTTAAATATACAGGCCTTTTCAATCAGGACATCAGTGGATACAGGAAAGAATACAGACTTTCAAACCACTGAATGAAAAGATAATAAATCAAAAAGGCCAACTATATACAGTAAATTAAGACCTATTCTAAAGCCAATCATTTGATATTCAAAAAAATTATCAAAAAATAAAGATTATGGAGAAGAATTGATTGATTTAAAATAAATACATAAATAAATCACCTATAAACGTGAAACAAATATAAATATAAATTTTTCCCGTCTTTCAATCTAATCTGCTTTCTATATTTTATATTTATTTTACTGTACTTTCTTACCTTTTCTACTTACAATCTCTTGCGTCCGTCCTTTATTCTTCCTACCCATCTAAATATCCTGTCTATTGTCCTTCTTTCTATTAGCAACAGCCTCAAAATCTTCCTTATCTGGGTAAGCTTTGTAACTGTATATTGTCTCAGAGTTTATCAAGAATCTCATGCTTAAGCTCTCCTGAGACTTGTAGATGTGTTTGATCTCGCATGTACTGTAGATTTCCCTGACGTAATCTGTATTCAACGTCAACAGGAAAAGTAGGGATCTCAAAAGTTTCTGGCCATGCAGTGCGTAGACAATGAAGTGAATGATCATCAGAAGCCACAGATAAGACTTCAGTGTCAGCTGTGCTAGGGGTTGGTGTTGTCACAAGAGAGACAATCTTCAGTGTGGGCTTATCTGGCAAGTCAGCAATGTCGGTAAGATTCACAAGAGAAAAGTCTGGATCTTCATACTGAAGTGTGAACTTGGAGCAACTTGAAGAAAAGCTGGGACTTCAGTACATCAGGGAATCAACTGTCTGTGGTTTCAAGGGAAGTACGATTTTTCTGATGTTGTTTTCACAAACTATAACTCGGAGTACAGTCCTTGTCTCCATATTTGATCTCTCTACAAAGGTTAAAGAATCGAGTTAGTTTTCGTAAATTAAAGTGATAGCTTTAACAGAACAAATTTTTTTTATAAATTGCATCATTCTAAATCAATCCTTTAAAAAATAATTTGAAAAGTTTGACTCATCCTTGTTTACAGTAAATGTACTTTAAAAAGTACACACAATCATCAATAATTTCATGTAACTTGTGCCATACAGTCCGAGCATTTAAGGCAAATAAATGGGTTTGTTGAGAAATCAACTTCAATATATAATCCATTTCACTGGAACAAACCTTCACACAATAGAATTTAACTGCTGTTCCATTTGGTGCATGCAGGATGTAACAATAAAAAAAAATAAAAAAAAAGAATTGCATTTCAGTTTGTTTCTCAAGAAACCCATTGATAAACTATTCAAACAATTGTACTTGAATGAAATTATATAGTGCTTTTGTGTCCTTCTGAAGCTTGAGAAGCAATGTCTGTTTTCCACGACTTTTCTCTCTAATGTATTTAGTCGTTTCCAAACATGAATGAGGGTAAATAGTTCAGGTTTAAAGGGAGTTTACAAACCTGGTTATCATTCATTCAGCATGTGATATAATGTTTGAGTGTAGCATAGGTCCTGCCCCGAAGTTTATAGGCTGGCAAAGGAAATGGGTCATTCAGACCTGAAAGTTTGGTGATTGACAGTGATAGCACATGACTGCAAAGTTCAAAAGAACGGAGGTGCTCAATGTACCATCATGTCAGATCTTTACATACAAACAGAACATCACTGGTGATGACAAGAATTTTTAGTTTAAAAAAATTAATTTAGTTTAAAAGCTGCTCTTGTTGTAAGACACTATTGATGAGTGTTACACGGTTACATGTAAATAAACAGTAATGTTTGAAAGTAATTCATATTGTGTTGGCAGGTTTATAGTAACAGCAAACCAGAAGTCAGAATATCTGCTGAGGGGTTTAAGTCATTCATAGTGTTTAAGTCTAAATATTTGCAACTTCCTTGACATATAGTTTCTTTTTAGACTGAATTAGATTTAATTACATCAGACGAATATCTATTACCTGTTTATTTTAGTATCATTACATATAAATAAATAATTTTAAAAATAGGCAATAATAATAAAAAAATGCATTTCTCTAGGGAAATGTTATATCGCAAGAAATATCGTTATCGCAGTATTCAACAACAATATCGCATATTTTCCTAATATCGTGCAGCCCTAGTGAAAATGTTCTAAGCTTTCACTTAATACACAGTCCCCTTTCACACCATACTTCTTTACCAAACTCTCATTGTGTAACACTTCAGCCACTTGCCTGTCATGCTCCTGCTTGGTTCTCAGTTCAAATGCTCCAGAACAGACCACCTTCTCCTGGATTTCACTCTTCTTTGCTAAACAGAACTGACATGGGTGCTCAACATTGAAACTCTCCTGTAGTCCTGCGAAAGAATGTGCACCAAGATTATCAGATGAAACAAAAAGCACACTTCCTTTTACACTGTCTCCTAACTGTTCAATGTATACACCATGCTTTTCAAGAGGTGCCGAACAAGTGAGCGCAATATTTCTGTGTTATCTCATGCTGTTTAACTGCACTAGCTCTGCATAAAATTGCTAGCTGAATTGACTGAAGTGATGAACGATCTTTTGAAGGAAGGTTGGCTAGAACCCAATAGAGAGCAAACATTGTGTTTTTTTTTCGAGAAGTGCCAAGGGGATTGGCCAGTTCAAATTCATCAACATAAAGACCCAGGACAATTCTGAAGGTCTCAAGTGTTGAAAAAGTTATTTTCTTGATAGTGAGTGCCATCTGTGTAAGTCTTAAATTCATTAACTGATCGATCATTGCAAAGAACCCTATTTAGAATGTCAGCCCGGTTTAGCATTTTCTGCAACATTTGTAGAACTGGCACATAAGAGACTGACTGTGAATCAATCTTGTATTCAACTGGCATGACAATCAGAAATTCACTCTGAAAATATGATGCGCTTCTGCTTATTGTGGAAAGAGGCTCACCATCTCTGGTCATCGTCAAAATTGGGTTACTGTCTTTTACTGCATTCACTATTTTTCTCACTAATGAATCACAGTCATTCAGTCCATGTTCAAGGAGAATTTGCTGAACAGAATGGTAGACAAGGGGCTCTGAAAGAAGTAAAATTTGATTTATTTGTTGAATTATTTCCTGCGCAGCCAAATCTGAAACATGCAAAATCGCCTGCATTTTGAGAAAGAGTGAGGCTAAATTATGCTCCAACTGATGATACAATTCAAAGTTTTCATTCTCGGTATCATTTTCCTCCAAATGTTCATCTACAGGATCAGTGGTCAGAGGCTGTTCTTCTTGCACATTATCTACACTGTGTGTAGCAACATACAAAAGAATGTCAGATTTCAACTGCCTCTGATCAAATGCTCCATGCTCTCTACATTTATGGGGATTTAATGTAGAGTAGACATTGCTCTCAACATTGCAGTTGTTGTATGGACACTGCACAGTTTCATGATTTTTGAGATGCTGCAGCAAATATAAAAAATAGACTCTGTGCAGGGCTCCTCAAAACTGCAAAGTGGGCAGTGAAATATCAGAAGGATATCACATGGACTGGATTGGCCGCAATGTGCCTGATATGAATGATTTTTTGTTAAGTGCACCCTTAGTGCATTAAATGATTTGAATGAGCACAGACAGTGTGTGTAGAGACATGGAATTGGAGTACTTCTAGTGTAGCTTCCATGTTTTAATCTGTAGTGTTTCAACAGCCGAGCCCTATTTTCACACGAAAACAAGCAGAACTTACACTTACACATCATGAAATGCATGAATTTAAGCATACACTAAATAAAAAACACTAAAGATGTTACTTGCTTGTTAATTAAGATATCCTCATTCAGGCCGTTCATTTCCATGTGAACGACACGTGCGGATCGAACGTTCTAGAAGGAATGTTCATGAAGGCCGCACGGGGTTTTACACATCATTAATGATAAACAATGAACTTAAAACAGATTAAAATGGCTTATAAGCTGTGAATAAAACGAGTGTTCAATAAAAATAGATTTTTGCACCGTAGCTAGTAAAAGCCATTGGTCGCATTCCACATAAAACTACTTCAATGTGCCTTTTTAGGTGTTTTCCTCTTTCTCACAGCAAATGAAAATTGTATTTAAGTTTTTAATACATTGACACTGGGGTTTATAAACAGCTCATCATGAGTAAACTTACTTCTTGTGCCACCACATCCAGAACACGCGCTGTTCAACCTGTTCAAGTTCTTCCTCATCAACGTCTCTCCAAACACCTGTGTTCCGTCGTACTGCGCATGCGCGAGGCGAAAGCGCGTTTAAGAAATTCGAAGAGTTGTTTCGCGGCTGTGCTGATATTTAACCAAAGGCCAGTAAATACATCAAGCTGTGTTCATACTAATACTGTATGTTAGAGAAGCAGCAGCAGCTGATCAGCAGCTGAACTGGACAATAAGTTTAAATCTTACTGCTTTCACTGTTATTTTATAGCGCAAATGGGGAAAAGACAAAGAACCCATGAACAAATTAATACATTAATAAATAAATACACGCGCACGTGTGTGTGTGTGTGTGCGTGCGTGCGCGCGGTAAAGGGAAAATAAATGTGTGTCTCTACTCGTTTTACCATGCGCACGCGCACACACACACATGCACACACACGGTAAAAAAAAAAAAGATTAAAAAAAAAGGAGCATAAAATGTGTTTCTATGCAAAATAGAGACTTGGCTGAAATAAATGTACATTTTAAAACATAAGCTGGAACATATCCCGTATGTACATAATATTATACACATATAAAAAACAGATACTGATAGATTATTTATAAATGTAATTATTCTTAACTTAACTTAGGGTATTTACTATTTACTAACATATATTTGCAACAGTGTAAACATGTCTTCAGTACAACACACTCAACACTCTTAAGTACTATGTACTAAATATGTTTAGTTTAATCACTGCATCATGTCAAAGTCATGCAGGAGGCCAGAGACACAGCAGCGCCCCCACACTTTTCAATCCCCACAGATGTGGCTTGCCTTTGATGTACTGCCTAATGCCACCAAATTTCCCTTTGTACGGCACCATCATCTCATCAATTGACTGTTTTTGGCGAGGAGCTATAGTCAGGCATCGTCTCCGAAAAGAATCCAAAAATGCTCTCAGTTTCCAAACTCGATCCTTTTTTTCTTCTGGCCATTTCGTTGTCTACAAAATGGATGACGGAGAGTAGCAGGGTGAATCGGTTGCGACTCATAACGTCTGCCACAGGCCCATAACGAACTCCAGACATTTGCACTAATCCCATCCTGAAATACATTCCAAGAACTTGTTCTATCTCCTTTACTGAAGTGTCTACACATTTCCCATTTTTTTGAACACTGTGTCGATTGGTATGTTCAACAATATTTTCCAACATATCAAGGGAAACAAAGCGTTGAAAATAAACCAGTGGCGTGTGTGTCTCGGCATCCTGGTAAGACTCTACCTGTTCACCTTGAAAGTTCACATTCGGCAACTCATAGCCTTTCTTTCGCCATTTGTAGGTTGTTGCAGCACGATTTGGCTTCATCTGTTGGCTAGCAGTCTCAGCAACCGGCGCAGCTTCATCACTGGACAAGTCATGTCTTGGGCAGAAGATTCACCACCATCACTTTCATGCGGTTCAAACAATTCATCTGAATCATTATCACTGTCCACTTCAGGACAAAGTCACCATCATCAGCTTCAAGTTGCTCCAATACTTGTCTTACAGTAAAGTGTCTCTGTTTCTTTCCCTGTCCTGAAAAGGAAGCAGCCGTTCTCCCTGAAAAGATCATTGGTGTTTATTAGTCCCTGGCCCTGTACTACCTAGGTAACGTAGTAAAATATATTATACAAACTTATTTATTTCAAAGTTTTAGTCAAATATAGGATTGTCACCATTCTCCATCTACAAAAAAATTGGTCTATTGTATTTTGAACTAGCTCAGAGTGGCTAATTTATCCAAACATTATATAAGATGTACTTCTAGGCATTCTGCAGGCTAATACTAAATACATTAACAAAAAATACACAATTTTACCAACCTCTGGTTTTCTGAGAAGACAATTTTGTTAGGGTAGGTTTCCAGCGCAATAAAACAACATGTGGTCAGCCATCTTGTCACTACCACTCTGGCTTGTGTCAGTTCAATATTCACCCAATAGGTGAGTCTATACCGGGGCCAGAAGTGGCACTATCGCCTTTTGAAGTGAAATTAAAAAATGTTTTTTTTTGTTTGTTTATTTTGAGTAGCAGCAATTAACAGCCGTCAAATTTGACCCCGTGGGTTCTCCAGTGACATTTCATTCATCATTCATTCATCTCATTATTATACAATAAAGAATATACAGTGGCTTGCAAAAGTATTCGGCCCCCTTGAACTTTTCCACATTTTGTCACATTACAGCCACAAACATGAATCAATTTTATTGGAATTCCATGTGAAAGACCAATACAAAGTGGTGTACACGTGAGAAGTGGAATGAAAATCATACATGATTCCAAACATTTTTTACAAATAAATAACTGCAAAGTGGGGTGTGCGTAATTATTCAGCCCCCTGAGTCAATACTGTGTAGAACCACCTTTTGCTGCAATTCCAGCTGCCAGTCTTTTAGGGTATGTCTCTACCAGCTTTGCACATCTAGAGACTGAAATCCTCGTCCATTCCTCTTTGCAAAACAGCTCCAGCTCAGTCAGATTAGATGGACAGCGTTTGAACAGCAGTTTTCAGATCTTGCCACAGATTCTCGATTGGATTTAGATCTGGACTTTGACTGGGCCATTCTAACACATGGATATGTTTTGTTTTAAACCATTCCATTGTTGCCCTGGCTTTATGTTTAGGGTCGTTGTCCTGCTGGAAGGTGAACCTCCGCCCCAGTCTTTTGCAGACTCCAAGAGGTTTTCTTCCAAGATTGCCCTGTTTTTTTCTTCAACTCTGACCAGCTTCCCTGTCCCTGCTGAAGAGAAGCACCCCAGAGCATGATGCTGCCACCACCATATTTGACAGTGGGGATGGTGTGTTCAGAGTGATGTGCAGTGTTAGTTTTCCACCACACATAGCGTTTTGCATTTTGGCCAAAAAGTTCCATTTTGGTCTCATCTGACCAGAGCTCCTTCTTCCACATGTTTGCTGTGCAAACGGGACTTCTTATGGTTTTCTGTTAACAATGGCTTTCTTCTTGCCACTCTTCCATAAAGGCCAACTTTGTGCAGTGCACGACTAATAGTTGTCCTATGGACAGATTCCCCCACCTGAGCTGTAGATCTCTGCAGCTCGTCCAGAGTCACCATGGGCCTCTTGGCTGCATTTCTGATCAGCGCTCTCCTTGTTCGGCCTGTGAGTTTAGGTGGACGGCCTTGTCTTGGTAGGTTTACAGTTTAGGTTTAGAGTGCCATACTCCTTCCATTTCTGAATGATCGCTTGAACAGTGGCTCCGTGGGATGTTCAAGGCTTTGGAAATCTTTTTGTAGCCTAAGCCTGCTTTAAATTTCTCTAACTTTATCTCTGACCTGTCTGGTGTGTTCTTTGGACTTCATGGTGTTGTTGCTCCCAATATTCTCTTAGACAACCTCTGAGGCCGTCACAGAGCAGCTGTATTTGTACTGACATTAGATTACACACAGGTGCACTCTATTTAGTCATTAGCACTCATCAGGCAATGTCTATGGCCAACTGACTGCACTCAGACCAACGGGGGCTGAATAATTACGCACACCCCACTTTGCAGTTATTTATTTGTAAAAAATGTTTGGAATCACGTACGATTTTCGTTCCACTTCTCAAGTGTACACCACTTTGTATTGGTCTTTCACCTGGAATTCCAATAAAATTGATTCATGTTTGTGGCTGTAATGTGACAAAATGTGGAAAAGTTCAAGGGGGCCGAATACTTTTGCAAGCCACTGTAATAAAAGAACACAAGTGAAGAAGCTGGCAATAGAAGAAGCTTTCTACTCTCTCCATTCAAAGTTAGCAATGTTTGTAATCAACGAAAGAACCTTGGGATTAACAGACTGCTGTTTTTTAGACTCTTTCTTCTCCACCTTGGTCCCGTTATCTGGATTTATCTTGAAAAGGCACCTACAAAGACAGAAAAAAACTCAATATAATGCCACAAACAATATGATCAGCAATTCTGTGGATAAGCTATATAATGTTTTATAATAAAGCATTTTTTTATATTATAATTAAAAAACTATTTTGAATAGTGTAATCCATTGAATAATAATAATAATAATAATAATAATAAAGAGGTCCAGTAATCTAGACAGTGGTCTACACCAAGGAACAATTTATCTGATCTATAAATCTATAGGTTGCATCTGTATACACCTTTTTTTGCTATAAAAAAAAAAAAGAGAGAAAAGATAAAGAAATTTTCTAGTGACACTTTCAAGTCTTACCTCTGCATGAACTCCAGAGCTGCACCAAGTTCCGCTGGATAGCTGATGTTGAGGCAGTTGTACATCACAAACATCATTAGAAGGGCCTCATCACAATTTGTGTTATCATCTTTCACAACGATCTGGTCCACAGCGATCATAAAGCGTCCGGCTGTCAGAGGAGAACTCCCTGCAGTACACACAAACAATAAGAGAAAACTAGTTCGTTAAAAGAACACCAACATTGTGATAATGACACTATTAGGTTTGCATGTCACTCAGTATAGCACAAGTGTAATCCAAGTGACTGGTGTGGTTTAACCAAAGTGTTCTAAAGCAATACAATTACTATTAAAATGAAGTTGTTGCAGTTAATAAACTTATGTAGACAATAAAAGATCTGTGCTGAGATTTAGAAACCTTTGTGACACTTTAATGTGGTATTTATTGACACTAATAAGTTGTGATTTGATACTATACCCATTAATAAACAACCTACTTATTATATAAAGTGACCAAATTTGTTCAGAAGCCTTGAATTAATGAATGACGTTGATTAGACTGACGATAGAGCAACTTACTGGTTACCATTAAAAGCTTTAAAGTATCAACATAAAAATCTGTCACCTGTAAACAAATCTGTGCTGTACAAATGGACGAAAGTCATACATGTTTTGAATGTAGAGTGGAACTAAATTACTATTACTACCACCAGGGTAAAAATAATAATAATTAAGCCTTTAGTTTAATATATCTAAGGGTTTACTGGTGTCCCCAACAAGCTCCACACTGTAGTAAATAAATAGTACATTTTACGGTAAAAACCGCCAGCTGTGGTTGCCAGAATCCTACTGTAAAAAATACGCTAGCACCGTTATTGCACTGTGAAAAAAAATAAACCGTAAATTTTACGGTAAAAACCGCCAGCTGTGGTTGCCAGATGTTTACAGTAAATTGTTTTACAGATTTCAATTGTTTTTTTTTTTTTACGGTTTATAACTGTCTAATTAACATGTTTATGTTGTTATAAAAACAGTTTATTCCCGCCAGGGTTTACATTGTAACAAATACGGATCATAACCATGTTTTTTACAGCTCAGAACTGTAAAATTTAAAGATTTATGTTGTAATAATAACGGTTTGTTTACAGCTCAGTACTCACACACTCTCACCCATCATCTATACAACTTTATCCTATATACTGGGGGGGGGGGGGTGACTAGTACCTGATGGAAACACAGGGAGAACATACAGACTCCATGCACACAGAGATGGGAATCGAACCCGGACCCTGGTGGTGGAAGGCGACAGTGCTAACCGCTACACTACCGTGCTGGCTACACAATTACTGTCGTTGTTGTTGGACTATTTGTTTTATTATGAATAACCACAGTGACTTCATTCAGCAATTCTGTGAAAGCATCAATTTATCCCACTAGCTGGAGCTAAAAGAGATAGAAGTTACATCGCTAAGCATTCGGATTTTACTGTTAATAAACTATTAAGAGGACTTTTATACTAATTGATGAATACAAACCGAAATCAAATCATCAAAACCCATCAAAAGTTATTCAAGACTCGGACATCAGCACGGCCCCATGTATTCTTTAATAAAGACAGAAAAACAATATTTAAATTCTCAAAATCAAATATAGAAATGTCAGGGTGGACAGTTTATTGGGCAGACACTCCAAGTACGGCGGTGGCGGCGGGTGAAGTGGCGCGTGCTAGCGGCTGTCCTCGCCACAGTCATCAAAGGGTGGAATATTCAATTCAATTCAATTCAGTTTTATTTGTATAGCGTTTTTAACAATTGACATTGTCTCAAAACAGCTTTACACAATCAAGAGAACTATTTAAGTTTGTATGGAATGTGAATGTGTATGAATCAAAATGTTCAGATAGTCCCTGGTGAGCAAGCCCGAGGGCGACAGTGGCAAGGAAAAACTCCCTGAGATGGTAATAGGAAGAAACCTTGAGAGGAACCAGACTCGACAGGGAACCCATCCTCATCTGGGTGAAACAGATAGCAGGAAATGATCTGCATTTATACAGTGTTAAGTGTTAGGTTCAGCTATAATAGTTGATGTTAATTGATGTTAAAATGGAGTCCAGTAGTTATTCGAGACTCAGATAGACTTGTAGAAAGTTCCAGTCCTGAACTATCGAATTTGTCAAGTCTTCAGAGAAACAGCTGACAACACCAGTCGAGGCCAGAACCGTCTTCTAAGTAGATAGAATCATCCACAGACACCAGGCACATCCTAAAGAGACACACGGGGCATCCATGCGATGAGATCTCCAAGCAGAAGCGGGGCACCAGGATGGATCAGACAGGTCCGGAGGGCAGAGGGAGTCTGGATCACTGGCAGCTCAGGAATGACAAGAGAGAGAGAGAGAGAGTGAAAGCGGGAGACAGCGGGAGAGAGGGAAGAGTAAGAGGGGGAAAAAGAGAAGAAGAGGAGAGATGGCAGTTAGGTATGGTCACAGTCACATAATGTATAATGTGAATGTACAAACCGGATTCCAAAAAAGTTGGGGCACTAAACAAATTGTGAACAAAAACCGAATGCAACGATGCGGAGACGGCAAATGTCAACACTCCATCCAGAACAGAACACAGATGACAGATCAAAAGCTCAATCCGAGAAAACCCATCATTTTAAAGGAAAAATATGTCATCTAGATGTCACAACATCTAGTCATCTCTTTCAGGGAAGACCCTGCATTTTTCAACAAGATAATGCCAGACCACATTCTGCATCAATCACAACATCATGGCTGCGTAGGAGAAGGATCCGGGTACTGAAATGGCCAGTCTGCAGTCCAGATCTTTCCCCTATAGCAGTGGTTCTCAAACTGTGGGGCGCGCCCCACTAGTGGGGAATACAGACATGACAGGTGGGGCGCAATGAACGGGAGGATAAACAGGAAAGTTCCTATTCTAATTCATGCTTTTCTTTATTGATAATGAAGAGCGTACGCTCAAAACTAAACAATCACACACAAATAAATGGATCATTAATACAAGTAAATTTAAAATAACATCAGTTGTGGGCCGGGAGAAAAAGTGGAACCATAGTGGAACAATAACGGTTTAACGTCGGGCCAACTTCAGCAGCGCTGCTCGAATCACAAACCTGCGCGAGCCACTGGGCAGCGCTGCGCGACTCTGGCAGAAATAAACCGCGCCGACCATCAAATTAAATTTTCTGGGATGCGCACTTACAAACCAGGCATGGCAAGGCGGAAACAATAATAAACAATTCCTGACATTTTAAATAGTTTGTAAATAAAAACATAGTGGGTCGCATTCGAGCGGCGCTGCGCGATCCACCGGGCTGCGCAAATAAACCAGATCATCACTGCGCTATTCAGGTAGTCGCGCTGCGCTGTATTTGCGCAGATATTTGGTTCAATCGGGTGCCACGGTTTCGTCCCACTTTTGATGTGTTTGGCTTCACATACACTTCGACAATGGAAGAAGACGAGCAGTGAGCTTGCTTATATGTGACAAAACCAACAACGAGGAGATTGAAAAGAAAAAAGCTGCCTCGTCTGTGGTGTGGAATTAGTTTGGGTATAAGAAAAGTGATACGAATGAGATGAACGTGATCCACTTTAAACATGTGGATTGCACAACCCTGGACATTACCATTCTTTTCCTACTCGTACAGCTGCTCTTATTGTTCACATATTCTTCATATATTTTCTATATTGTGTATTGTTGTACAGTTATTTTATTTTAACTTTAGTTTTTATATTTTATTTATTCCTAGTTAAATTTACCCCCTATTTTATTTTTCATATTTATTTCCTATTCATAGTCTTTTATTTTAAGGTTTGAATTAAATAGAATTTTTGAATTTGATTTGTGAGGTACGCAAGTTCACCGTTTTAACAAGTGGTGGAAACACGTTAAACCTCTTCTATCATCTGAAATCCAAGCATCCAAACGAATATGGCCAAAGTAAAAAAAAATGCGGCAAACCTCAGCAATTCACAGTTTATATAAAATTACATTATGTAAAACAGTTTCTTTGTGTTTGAATTTTTATTTATGCATTTTCAGATACAAATTGCTATATTGTGATTATATTGTTACCGAGGTAGAAAATAGCTTCTACTGTGATAGAAGATTTTAGTTATATCGCCCACCACTAATGAAGCCTAACTTGCTTCATGGTGGGGATGGTGGGGGCAGAGGAGAGACCTGTGTGTGTTTTGTGTCTTATACCGCTGGCAGCAGACCGCATGAGACCCAACAAATTAGGAAGACACTTAGAGACAACACACGTTAATAAGCCACTCGACTTCTTTCAAAGAAAGCTGGCAGAATACATACAGCAGGAGAATCGCATGGTAAAATCTGAATCAGTGGACAGCAAAGCACAAATGGCTTCATTCAAAGTTGCATACAGTATTGGCCAGTGCAAAAAAACTACAAACGATTGCTGAGCAGCTAATAAACATGGGGTCAGTTATGCAAAGATAAGTGACAACGTAAGCCTTTTATAACAATTGCACGTGTATTTTATCTGTTTTTAACTTGGTGTTGTTTGATCTTATTGGTTTAGAAATTGATATTTCAATAAACAGTAAACTTGGCAGATTTCGTTATTATTTTGTTGACAAGTGGGGCTTGAGAATTTGCTCACCCCCTTAAGTGGGGAATGACAGAAAAAGTTTGAGAACCACTGCCCTATAGAGAACATTTGGCGCATCATAAAGAGGAAGGTGCGACAAAGAAGGCCCAAGACGATTGAACAGTTAGAGGCCTGTATTAGACAAGAATGGGAGAGCATTCCTATTTCTAAACTTGAGAAACTGGTCTCCTCGGTCCCCAGACGTCTGTTGAGTGTTGTAAGAAGAAGGGGAGATGCCACACAGTGGTGAAAATGGCCTTGTCCCAACTTTTTTGGGATTTGTTGACACCATGACATTTTGATTCACCATATTTTTCCCTTAAAATGATACATTTTCTCAGTCTAAACCTCTGTTCCGTGATCCATGCTCCATTCTGAATAAAACACTGACACCCGCCATCTCCACATCACCGCACCCAGTTCCCATTCACAACCAGTTCAGTGTCCCAACTTCTCTGGAATCCGGTTTGTATATTTACTGTAGAGTGCAAGCAGGGACTCCGGCAGGACTAACTATGACATCATAACTAAAAGGGAGAGCCAGAAGGAAACACAAACATGAGGGGGAACTGAGATGTAAAGCAAACAATCACCTCACCGTCAACAAACCTGAGTGATCAAATGAGAGTGAGGAAGACAGCATCTAAACATACCAGTTCACCATAATACTCTACGTCCATGAGTCCCCCAGATCTGCTCCTTTACCATTCACTAATATGAAGTCCTCGGTTAATGTAAATTAGACGGCTATAAACCGTAGAAAAAAATATTAATATCCGTAAAATATACAGTATAATGAGTTCAGTCCCGTACAAACAATAACGCTGCTCCCGTATTTATTACGGTAAATTTCTGTCAATCACAGCTGCCAGTTTTTACCATAAAATGTTTTAAGTTTATTTTTTACAGAGCAGATATTTTACTGATTTTTAAACTCTATCAACAAAGGTTTAGTAAAATATAAACTGATGCTTCATGATATTATTAACAAATACCTTCTCTGAGTTTCCTCTTTATAAATACAGTAGATCATACATTTTACTGCAATAAACCATATTTTCATATGTTTTTAACTGTTAAATTTAAGGTCTTACTCTGTAAAACTAATTACAGGTTTTCACTGTAAATTCTACGGTTATGCCAAGTTTTGTGAAATACGGTTTTATTCTGTAGCATTTATACGGTATTTTACTGTTAGAATTACGAACAGTTTTACAGTGCAGAAGTAATACACTTGGTATAAATTAAAATGCCTTTTGGTTAAGTGAGAGAAAATAAAAATCATACCACAGACAACAATGCAAGGTGTGCTGGGTAGTTGATCAACTTCAGATGGAAGACTTGTCTCATCAACCAAGAGGAACATCTTGGCCTGTACTTCATTAACGTATTTCAGAAGGAGCAACACACATCCAGCAACATCAGCATGTAGATCCTTTGCTTTAGCAATTTCCATGCCTGATGTGATGTCCTTAATTCTGCTCTTCTTCTCATGAGAGATGAGATATGAGATTTACTTGAAATGGCTTCTCCATCAACATCCATAAAGTGAACCATTATCCCACACGTCTCGAACAGACATGGCCACTCGTTCACCAGAACAGGGGTCTCCATTCCACTTATGATGTTGCTTCTCTCAGTGTAGAAAGTTGCCACCATTTCTTTCCAATACTTTGTGTTCTTGCTTTTGTTTTTCTGCATGTTCTTTAATTCCTCTTGTGTACATTTCTGAGTCTCTTCCGTGTCATTAAGTGGCAAGCACTTTGGTTGCCAGTTTATACAGCCACACGTATCCACTCTTATCTTGGAAGGTGGGTCTTCTCCCTCACTTGTGCTGGATGCCTGTCTTTTCAGGAAAAGAGAGTGTTTTCCCCTTCTCATGTGGTCAACTCTACTCTGCAGCTGCTTGGTGAGGGAGTCATAACCACTACAACTTGATCTTCAATTATATCTCGGAATGACTGAGAATATGTCGAAACAATCTTCCTGGCAATTTCACTAAGATGTTTCTTCCCTGGTGAAGGGCAGATGGTCAGGAGCTCGGCTACCATCAGCCGAATCAGTTCACGTCTTTCACGTCCTGTTGGTCGCTCCTTGTTTTTGAGCTTTCTGGTCATTTCTGGTGCCATTTTACTCCACGGGACCTCAAAATTGAAGTGCCAGTTGTTTTAAACTGGAGACGGTCTATGAGGGTTTGAGATTTCACTTGAACTTGTGGATGGCGGAGACTTGGAGTTATCTGCACTGTATTCACCTCAAGAGAGAAAATATGTATTTATTAAAAAATTACAAAAACCCTGAAACATTATCAAGATCACATAATACTTTATGTAGGCTTTAGATATACTTGATGTACCTCTGTTTAATTAATCATTAGAAGATTATTTTTAAATCAGCCAAAAGTTTTAACTCAAACACACTTGTAGGTGAAGGTCCTCTGCATAGTGTTCGATTCGGCTGAGCTCTGGTAAGTCCATCAGGAATCTCCTCTGCATCCTTCTCACCTGAAGAGACAAAATAGGAATTGCTATCAATCGCCTGCAAAGCTAGAATAATAGAATTATTAACCTCTTATGTTGAGGATATACTGTAATATACTTGCAATTAAATATACTTACATACAGCCAATACATTTTCTAGCTTCAATTGGCCTTAGGACGTTAATAAGATCTGGCTCCTGGACATATTTTCCATCTTCCAGGGTTTCCACACCTAAGGACTGGAGAGGCTCCAACATCAGGTGTTTTGAATTTGAACTTGGCAGCACAGATCCAATGAAGTCAGCAAGCTCAGTGTCTACATCACCCATTCCTAAGAAAAAAGGGGTAAGTGTTCCATCCCTCTTCCCTTAAGTCCAGGGGTGGGAGTGAGAGTAACAAAAGAAATATAAAACCTATAACCAAGAAATGAATAAAAACAGTGAAGGATCACTTCAGTCCACTGCCCCAGAAATGCAACAACACTTTCTCTGATAACTAACCAAGAGTTTATTTACAGGTTTTAAAGTATGGGGGCAATAAATGGTTTCAGGAGAGGGCCGAGGCCAACATGAACAACACACACACACTAACTGAGGGAGAACTAAATAACCTAACCAGGTAAAATAAGAGAAATAATCTACAACGGCTTTCCTCAACTCCCTTACTAACTGAAAAACAGGAATAAACATGGGTTAAACACAATAAAAGGGCACCGTCTCCCTGCGGCTTCCCATTTAACTATAATAAAAATAACCCAGTTACAATAGCAGTTAGAACCACTAACAAAGAACATGTATATTATAGTAGGTTGGACCAGCTATAGAAAATAACCATACAGCTTCCTCACTGAACAATTATCTGTAATAATAGTTAGACTTGCACCACAAACAACAGTAGTTTTATAGCAGGGCCTCAACACAAGTCTGGAGCAGGGGAGAAGTGAGCGTCTCCTCGGGAATACCTGCCCCGTCTGTAGCCACCCTCTGACCGGCATCACCCGCGAGCATTTACCTGCCAAGCAAACAGAGAGAGAGAGAGAGAGCACAGGGAACACACAGCCACACCCAAAGGGCGGGAAAAACAACACCCCAAATGAATATTAATACACATACACAAACATAGGGGTGTAAGAGTCCTGGGATGAGCACAGCAGAGTATTTAGGGTTACAGAAGCTTGAGTACAAATCTACTGTATACAGGTGAACCTCGAAACATTAGAATATCAACTTATATCAATATACAACTTAAAAGGGGAAACTAATATACGAGATAGACTCATTACACATGCAAAGCAAGATAGTTCAAGCTGTGAACTCTAATAATAATAATAATAATAATAATAATAATAATAATAAATGAGCACTACAGTGGTGTGAAAAACTATTTGCCCCCCTCCTGAGTTCTTATTCTTTTGCATGTTTGATGATCAGAAACATTTTGTGTGACAAACACATTTAACTATTTGTCAAAGATAACACAAGTAAACACAAAAAGCAGTTTTTAAATGAGGGGTTTTATTATTTAGGGAGAAAAAAAAATCCAAACCTACATGGCCCTGTGTGAAAAAGTAATTGCCCCCTGAACCTAATAACTGGTTGGGCCACCCTTAGCAGCAATAACTGCAATCAAGCGTTTGCGATAACTTGCAACGAGTCTTTTACAGCGCTCTGGAGGAATTTTGGCCCACTCATCTTTGCAGAATTGTTGTAATTCAGCTTTATTTGATGGTTTTCTAGCATGAACCGCCTTTTTAAGGTCATGCCACAACATCTCAATAGGATTCAGGTCAGGACTTTGACTAGGCCACTCCAAAGTCTTCATTTTGTTTTTCTTCAGCCATTCAGAGGTGGATTTGCTGGTGTGTTTTGGGTCATTGTCCTGCTGCAGCACCCAAGATCGCTTCAGCTTGAGTTGACGAACAGATGGCCGGACATTCTCCTTCAGGATTTTTTGGTAGACAGTAGAATTCATGGTTCCATCTATCACAGCAAACCTTCCAGGTCCTGAAGCAGCAAAACAACCCCAGACCATCACACTACCACCACCATATTTTACTGTTGGTATGATGTTCTTTTTCTGAAATGCTGTGTTACTTTTACGCCAGATGTAACGGGACATGCACCTTCCAAAAAGTTAAACTTTTGGCTCGTCGGTCCACAAGGTATTTTCCCAAAAGTCTTGGCAATCATTGAGATGTTTTTTAGCAAAATTGAGACGAGCCTTAATGTTCTTTTTGCTTAAAAGTGGTTTGCGCCTTGGAAATCTGCCATGCAGGCCGTTTTTGCCCAGTCTCTTTCTTATGGTGGAGTCGTGAACACTGACCTTAATTGAGGCAAGTGAGGCCTGCAGTTCTTTAGATGTTGTCCTGGGGTCTTTTGTGGCCTCTCGGATGAGTCGTCTCTGCGCTCTTGGGGTAATTTTGGTCGGCCGGCCACTCCTGGGAAGGTTCACCACTGTTCCATGTTTTTGCCATTTGTGGATAATGGCTCTCACTGTGGTTCGCTGGAGTCCCAAAGCTTTAGAAATGGCTTTATAACCTTTACCAGACTGATAGATCTCAATTACTTTTGTTCTCATTTGTTCCTGAATTTCTTTGGATCTTGGCATGATGTCTAGCTTTTGAGGTGCTTTTGGTCTACTTCTCTGTGTCAGGTAGCTCCTATTTAAGTGATTTCTTGATTGAAACAGGTGTGGCAGTAATCAGGCCTGGGGGTGACTACAGAAATTGAACTCAGGTGTGATAAACCACAGTTAAGTTATTTTTTAACAAGGGGGGCAATCACTTTTTCACACAGGGCCATGTAGATTTGGAGTTCTTTTCTCCCTTAATAACGTAAACCTTCATTTAAAAACTGCATTTTGTGTTCAATTATGTTATCTTTGACTAATAGTTAACGGTTTTTGATGAGCAGAAACATTTAAGTGTGACAAACATGCAAAAGAATAAGAAATCAGGAAGGGGGCAAATAGTTTTTCACACCACTGTAACTAAATGGATGGCAACTTAAGAGAGACGGTCGTCTTTTAAAAAAGAAAGAAAAAGTTAAAGAAAGCACTGGACGTCCCTCCGTCTCCACAGCACAACTTACAAGAGCGGCTGCCTTCAGCATGACGGACAGATGCTGCAGTTCTCCTGTAGTTCATATTTAGTGCTGTATCATTTTTGCTAAATTAAGTCTTTTTCGAACTTTGTTTTATGTTTTGCGATATGAAGGAAATACAACAAAAGTTAAATATACTGTAGTTCATAGTGACGGAGAACGGATTGATCCTATTTAAATGCATCCCTATGGAAAAAACTGACTCGGTGTACGACCAAATGGGATTACGAACAGAACTTGTGAATGAATTAAGTTCGCGTATTGAGGTTCCACCGTAATTATAATAATTCTATCATCAAAAATTCATCCAGTTCAAACTGAACTCACAAATGATTAAACATGACGTACGTACAATCACGTCAAATTTTGCTATGACACAATCCTCTGATGAAAATGAAATATCCCTGAACGTAATTCACTCGATTACAAGCCTGAATCCTGAAGCAGGTCCGAATGTCTGACTTTTCAACCATTATTTCAACATCATTTGAACGATTACGTTTCTCTCGTCTCTTATCTTCTTTCTAGATTTGCAGACCTGCAGCCCCGAACCTGCTGAAGTTAATCTGCTGAATTAAAGACCAGAGAATTTACCAGACATTTCATTTGATATTTTCATTATAGTGGTAACCTGTGTGTGTGTGTGTGTGTGTGTGTGTGTGTGTGTGTGTGTGTGTGTGTGTGTGTGCCTTTATACAAGATTATTCTCGTTCATCTCCGAATTAGGGAAATCTGTTAAATTAGTACAGATGTCGGTAAGTGTTTTATATTATTTTAGTTACTGTAGAGACATTTAAAATAGATAATATGACGTAATATTGTATCTTTTCATAGAAAAGGTTATCAAGTCAAGTCAAGTTTATTTATAGCACATTTAAAAACAACCAAAGTTGACCAAAGTGCTGTACAATGATAGAAATAAAACGACCAGAATTAAACAGCATAACATTAAAGCAAATAAAAATCAATTAGTGACAGTAAACAAACAATAATCAAATGAAATCATGCATAAATCATTTAATTAAAATAATTATAATTATATATATATATATATATATATATATATATATATATATATATATATATATATATATATATATATATATATATATATTATAAAATGTTTTGTTTGTTTGTTTTGTTTGCTGCGTAACATTGGTTCACATGCCAAGCGAGTCAGGCACCTGGTTTTAATAATCAATATCCCTGCAGTCAGAATAAACAAGACCGAAATATGTAAAGGTTCCACATAACGATAACATTTAATCTGTAAACACACACACACACACACACACACACACACACCTGACCCAGCTGATCGAACCATGTCACAGAGAGAAAGCAACACGCAACAAACCCCCTAAATGTGAGTCAGTGCTGAGAATATGACGTCTTATTACTGGCTCGGTGTCACTGTGTATCTGCACTGTAACCTTATTGTTATTCTGTATTGTTTACTGTTAAAGAGCTGAAAATAAGAAGAGAAGAAATAGGACAAATTCTATCCCTCAGCAAACACACCTACTAGTTTATCAAAACTCCATTCAGTTACATATAAATACTCGTGGTTTTTTTTAAATGGGTCATTTTATAAAACATCAACAGACACAATAAAATGATAAATGTTCACGCTGGCACTTTATTAGCAAATGATAATGTTGAGATCAAAACTTTGTAATGGCTTCGGGTTTCACTCTATGATATTCCTGTCATGTGGCCGAATCATTACTAAAGGAAAACCAGATGATGACGATCTACTGGCTGTGATGGAAAGTGAAAAACCCCCACAGACTAATCATTAAAGGTTAAAGGTTAAAGTTCAGCCCTGTGTACTCACTAGGCAGGATCAGGGATTTGACTGCACACAGCCCTCAGAGACGCGAAACTCTTCCTGATGGAGTGGATATTAGCCACGCCCATGATCACCTCCTCGCAGTTCGGGTAGTATTCTACACACACACACACACACACACACACACACACACACACCATCATGTAGAAGTCGTCATCATCGTCATCATCATAAATGTTCTGTTTGTGGTCGTGTCCACCCACATCACCACATTATAGTTTGATATATAATTAAACAAAACTAAAATGCGTATTGTTCATGATCACTAGAAGTGTTAAGAGCTGTTTTATTTATTTATTTTTACTTAAAAAAACAATTATAGGCCCAATTCATGTTGCGTAAGAGGCGGACGGGGAGGTGAAGCGACACAGGCCAGAGCAGCAGGTGGTGAAGCAGCACGCGTGTGTCTCACACTAAACGTTCCCGAGATGCAGAACGAGACAGAGGTAGAGCAACACATAATCTGTAGGAAGCCTTTTAGACCCAGATAAAACCTGCCTCATAAAGTTTCTCTCGCACTAAAATTAGCCCAGCTGAAGACAAACCTCTGATTTTGCCTCATCATGTTTTCTCAGCATGGCAGCTAATGACTCACGACACAGCTGGACACAGCTGGACACCACCACGTCTCGACCCAGGAGAAGTGTCCCCTGTGTCAACTCTTTGTGCACATGGGGATAAAGGCTGCTGCTTACCTTCACACTCACAGCCACAGGATCAGCAGCTTCTGTAGCGCAGCGCCGGCATCCGGACCCGAACCCACCGCCAGGGACGAGTCTGAGAGACGGAGAGACATCCGGACCCGAACCCACCGCCAGGGACGAGACTGAGAGACGGAGAGACATCCGGACCCGAACCCACCGCCAGGGACGAGACTGAGAGACGGAGAGACATCCGGACCCGAACCCACCGCCAGGGACGAGTCTGAGAGACGGAGAGACATCCGGACCCGGGACCCACCGCCAGGGACGAGTCTGAGAGACGGAGAGACATCCGGACCCGAACCCACCGCCAGGGACGAGTCTGAGAGACGGAGAGACATCCGGACCCGAACCCACCGCCAGGGACGAGTCTGAGAGACGGAGAGACATCCGGAGCCGAACGCACCACCGCCAGGGACGAGTCTGAGAGACGGAGAGACATCCGGACCCGAACCCACCGCCAGGGACGAGTCTGAGAGACGGAGAGACATCCGGACCCGAACCCACCGCCAGGGACGAGTCTGAGAGACGGAGAGACATCCGGACCCGAACCCACCGCCAGGGACGAGTCTGAGAGACGGAGAGACATCCGGACCCGAACCCACCGCCAGGGACGAGTCTGAGAGACGGAGAGACATCCGGACCCGAACCCACCGCCAGGGACGAGTCTGAGAGACGGAGAGACATCCGGACCCGAACCCACCGCCAGGGACGAGTCTGAGAGACGGAGAGACAGGAGGCACATTAGGAAAAACAACAAGGAGTGTGTCACTGCAGAGGGGCTGCGCTATGACCATCACACACCTACTAACAAGTTTTGGGGGAAAACAACTGTGACAGCTGTGCCACCACGGTCCGGGGGAATGAGATCTGGGTCTCCGGACTACTGAGCCGACACTTTGTCCCCACCTAGTGTGTCAATGTTGGTATGTCATCACAATCACAAGTTATGTACACCCGTGTGTCACCCCTGTGTGTCTCTATTTAAGCCGTGGTATTTATGTCCGTTTGTGTGTGTGTCTCACTCACCGCTAAGCTGACATGTTCGTGTCTCCCCCTCAGCAGTAAACGACAGCAGCGCCGGAGCGAAAGCCGAGACTGATCTCATTTCCTTTCTCAGTTCAAGTTCAAGGTGACACGCGTACCTCGCTGAAGGTTAACCCGTCCGGGACTTTGTGAGTAGAACCTGGAATACTTCCAGGACTCGCGGAGCCGGCCGGCTGCAACAGCCTGTGGAGACCGAGTATCGTGCCTGTTTTTCTGTCTTCATTTTGTTTGTTTGATTTAAGCAGTCTCACTAAAGATAAAGCAAGACTTTGAGTTTAAAAGAAAAGAAGAGACAAGGGGAAAGACCCAAACTAAATAAAGGACGAGTAAACCAACACACTCCTGCATCTGTGTCCACTCTCTTCACACACACACACACACACACACACACACACACACACAGGGATCATGACAACAAGAAACAAACAAAAAAACTAAACCGATTTTATGGACTCATTAAAAACCTTAAACTTTTCCCTTCAAACAGATATAATATTATTTAAACAAAACTAATCTGTATAAATAACTTAATAAAAGCTGACAAGAACTAATTTATTTAAAAAACCTCCTGTTTTATACTAAAAATGTTATTCAATACGCACGTACGCAAGGGTTGATTAAAGAAGCGCAGTACCATAAAGTCAATATTTAAATATTCTAAACTCATTTGGAAGGAATGCTGAGAAGGGAACTTCTTTCCTTATAGGAATTTCAGCAGGTAAAAAGAATGAAACAAACTAAACAAATCACATGTTGTTACCTATAGTCTGTAGTTTACAGCAGAGTGAAATGTCCTGGCTTGCTGTTGGGAAGTTGGGGTGAGAGCACGGGGTCACAGCTGTGGTCCAGTCGTCCCCCTGGAGCAGACAGGGTCAAGGGCTGTGTTCAACAGCAGCTTGGTGGATCTGATCGAATCATAATTAATTATATAATTAATAATGATATAATATAATGATATAATAATTACGAATGATATAATTACGAATGATATAATTACGAATGATGATTACGAATGATATAATTACGAATGATAATTATGATTGATAATTATGAATGATATAATTACGAATGATAATTACTATTCTTGCCGGAACAATCCACATGCCATAAGTATCTGGTGGAACCGGAACCGTTAGCTAATTAATTGTCACGAACGCTCCAGTTTAATTGCAGTTCAAGCGCGGATTGGGATGCAGTTTAAAAGAGGAGTTCAGTCCAATCACCATCAATTCCCATTAATTTACGGTTAGTGAAAGAGTTTAGGACAGAGTGATGTCATTGTGGAACAGTTGTTTTAGTCGATGAAAGGATCACAAAATGGTTGATATCATAAGAAATGCTCATATCTTTACCTCTGCCTGTAACTCTTACTGCAATAGAACAGCCTGATGTTTGTGGGGTCGAGGATGATGTCTACAGCCCGGGAACACGTTATGGGGAGGAGTCTCCAAAGACCTCCAGAGTATTGATTTATCCTGGTTTAAGTTCAGGTGGCCACAAAGTGACTGTAAGTCAATTCTTGATGCATCTAGATTTTGATTCCCCTACGTTATTATTTACGTAATGACCACTTGGTGCTTCATGCAGTATGATTTCCCTCCATCACTAAACTCACTTTAGAAGTTCTTCCATTATAACTAAAAAGCAAATCTGCTAAAACAATAACAGGACAAAAAGAAGAAGGTAAAACTCAAATCAAAGCTGACAGACATGACACTCGATCTGCCTGAAGTCACCCGTCCGTGTTCTAATCAGAAATCACTGCCTCGCTCTAATGAATCCCGACACAGGTGTGTATGTGCAGGTGTGAGTGAGATTATTCCGGGGATGATGTTACCGAAGTCACAGTCAGAAGAGTCTCCCCCGTCCCCTGGTGTCCTGCAGCTCGCTCGTGGCCCTGGATCCAGCACACAGGCTTTGGCGATGGACGTGACCAGGTACTCGTCCTCAGTGTTCCTCCAGCAGCTGATCTCAGGCTGACGGACGGCGGCGTGCTGTCACTGCGCCGTTCCTCTGGTGCCTGAGGCAGACGGTATTAGAGTCACACTGCAGGTCAGAAGACCTGAAGAACAACACCAACACTGTAAACATCAAAGCAAACATTCTTCACAACTTTCCTCAGACTTTAAACTTCAAACACAACTTTGGATTTAGTTTTAAACATTCTCAAACTATTTTGGATTTTTTTTTTTCAAAACTATGAAATAAATAACATTACTGTAGGTAACTAAGTAACAACAACAAGAGACAGTTCTAATGTAAAGACGTGAAGGTCGGCTGTTCTGCAAAAACCCAAACATGATGATGAAACTGTCCCTCATGAAGACCATCACAGAAGAAAACAAGGGCAAGAACTAAAACTGTACCTCTGCTCCAGAGGAGAAATTCATATAGTTACCAGCCTCAAACAAATAGAAATAAAATAAATAAATCACCAATGAAGAAACAGCACCTCAGATTAGAGGCGTTATGAAGCTTTACAGAGCAGAAGTAGCGGACACGTCTCAATGTGAACTGTTCAAAGGACATTATTGCCTAGTTTGGACCTTCAGCATCGTTTTACGCTGTAAAAAGGAATAAAAACCAGGAACGAGCTGGAAATCATCAAAGATTTGACTGTCAGCCCAAACCCTATGTTCAGCACTACTGGGACTCTCTTCCAGGACCTGAAGGAGGCCACACTTTCCAGTTCCTCATCTGTGATCCACACTGGCACCAGCAGCTTTTGGGGATAACTGGAGCACAGTTTAAATAGAGGAAGACACAGTAGAGAGAGAGAGAGAGAGAGAGAGAGAGAGTACAATATTAAAAGCTTGAAAACGTGACATTCCCCGACTTTCTCCCCAATTCTACCGCTCCTGTTCACACACCAGCTACCAGCTGTGCTTCCTCCAAGACAAGATGAAGCCAGTGGCTATAGGAAGCCGAGTAAGATTGTCTAATGACTAGAGATGTTCCGATACCATTTTTTCCCTCCCAGTACCGATTCCGATACTTGGGCTCAGGGTATAACATCAGTTGTGGGCCGGGAGAAAAAGTGGAACCATAGTGCAACAATAACGGTTTAACGTCGGACCAACTTGAGCAGCGCTGCTTGAATCACAAACCTGCGCGAGCCACTGGGCAGCACCGCGCGACTCTGACAAATAAACCGCGCCGACCATCAAAGTACATCTTACCCCGCTGGGACGCGCGTGTACAATCCAGGCATGACAAGGCGGAAACAATATTAAACAGTCCTGATATTTTAAATAAACTGAGTCGCGCAGGTTTGTGATTCGAGCGGCGCTGAGTGAATAAACCAGATCATCACTGCGCTATCCAGATAGTCGCGCTGCGCTGTATTTGTGCAGATATTCGGTTCAATCGGGTGCCGCGGTTTCGTCCCACTTTTGATGTGTTTGGCTTCACATACACTTCGACAATGGAAGAAGACGCTGCAGCAGCAGTGAGTTTACTTACATGTGACGAAACCAACAACGAGGAGATTGTAAAGAGAAAAGCTGCCTCGTCTGTGGTGTGGAATTGGTTTGTGTAGAAGAAAAGTGAGACGAATGAGATGAACGTGATTTAGAAGGTACACAAGTGCAGTGTTTTAACAAGTGGTGGAAACACGTCAAACCTTTTCTATCATCTGAAATACAAACATCCAAACTAATATGGACAAAGTAAAAAAAAATGCTATTCAGTTTAAATAAAATGACATTATGTAAAACAGTTTCTTTGTGTTTGAATTTTTATTCATGCATTTTCAGATATAAACTGCTATATTGTGATATATATGTAACGGAGTTTAAATAAGTTGATTAAATTCATGCATAAATTGGGAAAACACGTCCACCCGGAGGCGAGCACGCGTGGTCTGTCGGGGCTCAGATGTACTTCTTTAGACCACAGTGACTCGACAAGTAGACAGGGGGCGGAGCTACACAAACGGCAGCAGTTTCCATGCTGACTTTCTGCTGACTGTTGTACATCATTAATGACCTGCAGTATTACCAACTTTTGGTGCTGTTTATCCCAGGCCAATAAAGGCAGCCTTGAGTGACCATCTACCTGGCTCGCAGTGTCCATTAATCCACCATCACCCACACAGTCACATATATATCGTTATCGAGGTAGAGAATCCACACAAACGGCCTCACACACTTTGAGAACTACTGCTTTAATCCACCAAAATACCGTATTACTGATAAACTGCGCCACTTTCGCCAGCGTCAACACTCCTGTTAGTAACGAGGCGAATAAGCAGCTAAACTTCAGCCTCGTTAAGACATTTCAGAGAAAATAATAATATACAATAATAACAGACAATCTTCAAAGTGGACTTGAACGTACAGTATTTAAATATAATACTATATAACAATCACTCTGTCCCACTTCCACATATAATACTGGTTACATCGCCACTTCCGGAATCTTCTGGATGAGGAATAAACGCGCGCCTATTACGTGTATTACGGTACCTCAGCTAAAGTCTGTTTAAACCCGAGAGAAATCGCCTCTGAGTGTCCACAGTCCGTTCAGCTCCTCTTCACCTCCCGCAGGAAAAGAATCCCGCCGTCCACTGACACGCAGCCGAAAAACACAACCAGTTTACCGGAAACACTGTCCACTCTCTCTGTGGCTGCACTGATGCAAAGGTGTCTGCGTTACTGTGCAGTCCCCCAACGTTCGCTTCCGCTAGTCGTCACATGACACACACACCCTCGTCACATGATCACTGGAGCATGCTCAGTGCGGCGCACACGGCAGCCCCGCCGCCATCTTGAACGGGGCTCGCGCCTTCCACTTTGCCTTTGGTCGAATTTAGTCAAGTCAAATATATTTATCACGTTTCACATTTTACTCTAACATTCACTTTACTTCAAAACATATGTACTTTGAAAAGTTTATATCATTAATACCTATGTGAATATCTAACACACAGCAAAAAGCAGAAAATATGCTAAATTCACACATGGACAATTAATATAAATCAACCATAATGACATTAAGAGAATGACATTACATAACTGTTTAAGAAGAAGAGTGTCTGAATTACATTTTAAGATGAATGAAAAAAATATATATAATAATAATTATTGTTTCTTGTGCGCACCGCACACGGTGGTGTAGTGGTTAGCACTGTCGCCTTGCACCTCCAGGGTCTGGGTTCGATTCCCGGCCATGCTCGGGTCCCGTCTCTGTGTGCGTGGAGTTTGCGTGTTCTCCCTGTGCTTGGTGGGTTTCCTCCGGGTACTCCGGGTTTCCTCACACATTCCAAAGACATGTAGGTTAGGTTAATTGACGTTCCCCTAAGTCTCCTGGGACAGGCTCCAGGCCCCCTGCGGCGATGAGTGAGCGAACGTCCTCCGCACCTCAATACAATTACCGGACGGGCCCCAGGATACAGGCTGTAGGAAGTGTCTCCACATAAGGAATCAGGAAGCACAACAAGGGCATTGTTTTCACATCAGCACCGTGGTGAAAAAAGCCCGGCAGCGTCTCTACCACCTCAGACGCTTGAGAGACTTTAGACTGCCCTCCAAGGTGCTCAGGAACTTCTACTCCTGCACCATAGAGAGCATCCTGACGGGAAACATCACGACCTGGTTCGGGAACAGCACCATGCAGGACAGACGAGCTCTACAGAGGGTGGTGCGATCAGCCGAACGCATCATCCGCACTGAGCTCCCTGACCTACACTCGATCTACAGCAAGCGGTGCTGGACTAAGGCCAGGAAGATCATGAAGGACCTCAGTCACCCCAGTAATGGACTGTTCTCTTTGTTGCGGTCTGGGAAGAGATTCCGCTCCCTAAAGGCCAACACAGAGAGACTGAGGAGGAGCTTCTTCCCGCAGGCGATAAGGTCTCTCAATCACACCTCCACACAGGACTAAT
The DNA here is from genome assembly GCA_030522415.1 of Channallabes apus. Lineage (NCBI taxonomy): Eukaryota > Metazoa > Chordata > Actinopteri > Siluriformes > Clariidae > Channallabes > Channallabes apus. The sequence goes on from CM060110.1 coordinate 121,600, forward strand.
AACATCTTTTAAGCTCACAACACTGACTGGACAATCATGGACACATTCATACACACTTGCACTAAATGTTTATACATCTGGACAATTGCACATGTCACCTTTCATTAGTCACCTTTCATGCATATTTGCACAACCACTGACACTTTAAATTCTATATACATATATACTCTATCTACCCTATATTTCTATATTTTGCAATATTTTATTATGCCCTTATTGTACAGTTAATTTTACTAGTTAAATTTATTTCTTTAGTATTTCCTTTTTATTGATTATTTATTTTACATACAAGCTTTTATTTTCTTTTTAAGGTCAGTGGCGGTCGTGTAAGCATTTCACTGCATATTATACTGTGTATGATTGTGTATGTGACTAATAAAATTTAAATTTTAATTTATGGGCTTAGGAACGTTCACATCAGATTATAATACCTTACAATCAGTCAGTCACTCACCGTCTACACCACTTTATTCTGTATACAGAGTCGCAGCGGACTGGAGCCTATCCCAGGAGTCTTAAGGCATGAGGCAGGGAACACACTTGTGGGATGCAAACCCATTGAAGGGCACATTCACACAGTATGGCAATGTCGGAACGCCAATTAGCCTAACTTGCAGGTCTTTCGACTGTGGGAGGAAACCGGAATACTCGGAGGAAACAGAACAAGTGCAGGGAGAACATGCAAACTCCATGCACATACAGTAGACCAGAGGCAGGAATCAAACCTGGACCCTGGAGGTGCAAGGCGACAGTGCTAAACCCTACGCCACCGTGCCGCCACATTACTGTACATAACATGATCTGAAAAAATAAATAAATAAATAAAAACGTTCATTCACCTTTAGTAACTGTTTTATCCTCGTTATTGTGATTTAAGTTATTAATTTGTTTGTTTAGGCAGCTGAATCTGTGGGAGTAGATGAAATCAGTCCAGATTTCTGAAGCTGTGTCAGAGTAAGAAATGAGTACTATTTGTATGTACTCATAAGTGGGATTAGTTTTTTGTAGTGGTGCTTGAATTTGTGTTTGGCCCGTGTGTAGTGGATAGCATTGTGGTCTTGTACCACCAGTGTCGAGGGTCTGATTCCCGTATCGGGTCTGTGTGTGGAGCTTGGAAGTTCTCACCGTGCTTGGAGGGTTTCTCCCGGGTGCTCCAGTTTCCTTCCAAATTTCAAAGACATGCAGATTAAAAGGAACAGCCATATAGAATTAATGAATTAATGTTGAAATTCGTCCTATTTTCTGGAGGAGCGGATGGGATTAGTCAGATTGTCTGGGGCCTGGAGCGTATCCCAGGACTTTGGGCACAAGGCAAGGTTACACCCTGGACGGAGCACCAATCTATCACAGGCCCTCCTCCTGCAACTCCAAACACACATCGAGCGATGTAGGAATCGAACCCTGGACACTGCAGGTGCGAGATTACAGTATAACCACCACGCTTCTGTCAAGTTATCATGTAAAACTAACTTTTATTGCTATTTTTATATACAGTATGCGTATAATCTTCAAAAGAAACTATGAAGATTTTCCTGCAAGAATCTCCCTCCTATAGAGTTTGATGATTGTTTATTATAACTGGACTGAAATTCCCACAAAGTGTTTTGTACCTGAGCCTCCAGTAACAGAAGTGGACTCCATATTAACTTAAACACCTTACTGTTATTTTGAACATCCTGCTGCCTAACACACAGCATGACTGCTGATCAATCACTGCTATCTGTTATCACCCAAATCAGGATGGGTTTCCTCTCAAGGTTTTTTCCTCTTGTCATCTCGGGAAGTTTTTCTTTGCCACCGTCGCCCCTAGCTTGCTCATCAGGGACAAACTCATCAGTATTTATACATATTTCCTCACACTTTTCTAATTTATTTCAATTCTTTTTTGATTCTGTAAAGCTGATTTGCAACAATGACCAAAGAATTGAATTGAAGTAAAGTGAATATTAGGTGAATAATAGGAGACTAATAAACTTTTCAGAAGTAAAATATAATTTATTTAAATAACCAGGATCAGCTACTGAACTTTTTAGTTAAATACACTATAGATGGTTAATATTAGCAGATGAATAAAAAAATAACCTGTATATGATCTTTTTTCATTAGATGTAGTTCATGCTTTCTATGGAGGCAAAAGAGACAACTGCCTTTAAATGAAGTGGTTCTAATACTGAGGTAGGGCCGGGCATATTCACCCTTTAAATTCCACACTGTGGTGTCCCTACTTACAGTAAATCCACACAAATAGCTACAGCATTAACTAGATTGTGTAGCATGAGATTTTTATAACACAAAAACATGGAGTGATTATTGATAGTTGATAGAAACTCTGGAAAATCTTCAAGTCCATTCTATTAATGCACATAGTTTTAACTGAGAGATGAGAAACAGTAAGATCTTTGAGATGTGTAAAGAGTATTTAAAGGAACTAAATGAAAATGCGAAAAGTAAGAAGGAAGTTTTTTTTCTTTTCTTCCCCGCTGTAAACTACTGCGCTGTAAGTGAGAATCCTTAAGGTTATAACCATGTTGCAAATTTGCTTTTGTACAACGTGATATTTAAAAGTATGTACAGCCGTGGTCAAAAGTTTAGAGAGTGACACGAGTATTCGTTTCAGTGTTGAATCTTCTTTTTCAAGACTTCTCTGCAATCCACCCTGGTGTGCTGTCAATCAACTTCTGGGCCACATCCAGCACATTCTTGAATATTCAATACTTGGAGTTTGTCCGATTTGATGGGTTTTGTTTGTCCACCTCCTGAGGATTGACCACAAGTTCTCAATGGGATTAAAGTCTGGGGAGTTTCTTGGCCATGGATCCAAAGCTCGATGTTTTTTTCCCCTGAGCCACTTAATTGTCACTTCTACCTTATGGCAAGGAGCTCCACCATGTTTTTGTACCATTATTTATTCATGGCTGTGTTCTTATGTAAAGTTGTGAGTGAGCCCACTTCCTCGGATGAGAAGCGACCACACACACATGGTTCCAGGTTGCTTTACTGTTGGCATGACACCAACCAATATTTTCCTGATACCCTAAACAATTATAAAGATTCAAGATTCAAGATTCAAGATTCAAAGAACTTTATTAATCCCAAAGGGAAATTGCTTAAAAGGAGAGTCATCAGGGAAATAGACTTTGTCCCAGCCCTCAGCAGTCCAATCCCTGTAACCTTTGCAGATTATCCGTCTGTCTCTGGTGTTTTTCCTGGAGAGAAGTGACTTCTTTGCTGCCCTTCTTGAAATGTATGAAGGTGAGCGCCACCATCGGAAACCACCAATTAACAGCTTGTTACGCCCCGGTCTAGGTCGGGCCGTAACAGGAGTGGGGAAAAAAAAGAAGGGGGTGATACCAGAAGTGCGTTTGCTTAGTGTTTATTTACAAAATGTGAAAAAGCAAATCTCCAAAAGGTGGCTGTAAGCTTCAGAAGCCGACAAGGCCAAAACAATAAACAAAATTCCCTCTAACCGAGTACCAAAGTGAAACAACTTACCTGCACCAAAATTAAAGAAACAGAAATACAAGATTCTTCCCTCACTCCCTAACTAACCACAAACCAAGATAAAAACAAAGGGCAAACAAAATGGCATCGACTCCTTACTAAGCCACTCAAAGAATTAAATACAAATATATACAAAAGTATATACAAACCAAAGCAACAGAACAAAGAGGGCAAACACAAAAGCGAAGTCAAAACAAGCAAAAGGGTCATACACGGAATAGGCAACCAAAAACCAAGCAAATATCAAAAGGGGAAAGTCTAAGAGTAGTCAGAAACGTAGCAAAGGGTCATACACGGAATAACAGTTAGGAACAAGCATAAGATAAACAGTAAGCAAAAACACGGTCTGTAGCATGGTGGTCTGAAGGCCTTAAGTAGGCCTCTGGGTGTCCTGGAGAACCAATCAGCTGGGAGGAGGCGGGACCAACAAAGGACAGGCAGAGCAGCAGCCAATAGATTTACAGGCACACTGGAGAGGGTGGAACCTGAAACAAGGGGAGACACACCCTATCCCACCACCAGCAGAGACAAAGCAAGCATAACCAGACATACAAAAAAGAAATACATCTGATATCGTAACACGGCTCCACAGATAGGAGCTGGTATGAAGGACATAAGCAGGGCCGCTGCTGGCCAAACGGGTGCCCTAAGCAGAAATTCACTTTTGTGCCCCCTCCCCCAAATATTACGCAAGGAAAAATAAAATAATAAAAAAAAGCACCTACTATAGGGGCCAAAATAGGACTTTATTCAAATAAAAGTAAATACATAAATAAATGACTACTCCCAGACTGTAGGTTGTCACCAGTTGTGGTTAGGTTGTGTGCAGTTGTGACCACTGCATCTGTACCTTCATAGCTGGTTGATGGACTGGCTTCAGTGCTACATCCTGCATCAGTCCCTCTGGATCCGTGCTTGATGGTAACACTTCATCCTCTTTCGGAACAAATTTCAGCATTGACCCTGCATTAAATGAAGCAGGAGATATTATCTGAAGAATTACTGAGCGCACTTTTAAAGAAACAGTTATTTTGGGTCAAAAAGGTAAATAAAGAGCGAAATAGCAAGATCGGTGTAATAAAACAGTTTTATCAACAACAAAGAGTTACCTCCAATGGCTATGATTTTATTAATACAGTTGTCTGATGGATTTAATAGTCCAAGGATCATACAAGAGGAAATTAAGCAGTTTTACTATGATAAAACCATGGTTATCTGCCTTTTTAACTATCTTTCTATCATTTCCATGCTTGTAAATTGTGTTTTATAGAATATATAATATTTGTATTTGTCTGTATTTTTTAAATATATTTCGATTCTGTGTTTTTACCTGTTTGCTCCAAGGGTGTGAGAGAAATGAAATTTCAAAACTCTTGTATGCACTGTATATGTGGTGCAGTTTTGACAATAAAGTGTACGCCGGGGTCCTTTTGTGGAGAAGCACATTGTCCCGGAGGCGGTCCGGCCTCCGCAGAGTTCGAAGTCTCACCAGCGTGCGGCTGGTAAGGCGCAAGACGGTCTCGGTGGAGCAACACTCGCGCCCGCCCCGCCAACCGCACCCGGTAGATGAACTCGGAGAGCTGGGCAAATACTGTACAGGGGCTCACCCAGTGAGACATGAGCTTGGGTGAACGCCCTCTCTTCCTTCCGGAGGAACACACCCATACCTGCTCACCAGCAGCAAAGCCTCGCCCCTGGCTGTGAGTGTCCACGCCCACACGCTCCACAGGTGCCCCCACCCGAAAGTCCTGCAGCGGTGCCCGCAAGCGCTGGGTGGGGCCCTTCTTTGCCGTGTAGTGGACACTGACCAGCGGCGGCGCAGGTGAACCGACTGCGGGCGATGCTCTCGGCGAGGGAGTAACTCGGCACACGCACTCTTCACCTTGCTTTCAGTACCGACGACGCGCTTTGCTGCCCGGATGTTCACCTGGCACGACCACTGGCGCTCGTCCGACAGCTGCTGGGGTACGCTGTCCCTCAGACCTAGGAACGTTGCCTCGGCATCGTCGCGAAACCCCAGAGACTAGTTCGTGGCCTAGCCGTGACGGGTAGCCCTGTCCCCGGCTAGATTCACCTACCGAGTGCCACCGAGCTGCGGGCGGTCGCTCGGCTCTTTCGCCGTGATGCACCGCAGTTGTGGGTTCAGCGCGCTGTGCTGCATGGAGCGCCTCGGTAAGGGAAGCTGGTGCTGCTAACCTGATGTGCTCACGGAGCCGTGGCGGTCGGAGCCCTCGAAGAAAAGCGCGATACGCTAGCTCTTCCTGTTTATTGGGCTCGCACTCTGGATAGCCCCGGACGCACTCGCGGACCGCCAGCTCCTCGCACGCTGCTTCTTGACGGTCACCGGCGCCGAACCGGAGGTGAAGCGACTCTCGGAGCTTTGCCCAGTCCTTCCGCTCATCGGCCCGGAGATCTTCCAATGCCCGGAGCGCGTCGCCCTTCAGCGAGAGTGCTACCCTTACAGCCGTTTCTGCCGGAGACCAGCATGCGAAGTCGGCGGCTAGCTCCACTTGGGCGAAGAACGCGTAGGGCTCGACGGCGCCGTTGTAGGAGGGAAGGCGCAGCTGCGGCGCACATTGCCGGCACGGAGCTGTAGCTTGCTCCGGCACTTGCGCAGCGTCAACGTTGGGCTCCGCTCCGAGATCCTGGATCCGAGATCCAGTGCCGGGATCCTCATCTCGCCGCTCCGCTTTCGTCGTGCCGCTTTGCTGGCACTGGTTCCGTCCGGGAGATGCTTTTTCTTCCGGAGTTGTGCTGCAACTCGGCGGCGCTCCTCAATCTTCCACAGGTCCTCCGCCGTTCGCTCCAACTCGAAAATCTCCATCCCACTTCTGACACCAATGTAGCCAGAAGTGGGATGTTGCCCACCTGGGAGTTGGTGCCCTACGCAGACTGCATACTCTGCGTATAGGGAGCGGCGGTACTGGACATAAGTAACAGGACATAAGTAACTAACCAGACATAACTCAATATCATCTGTTCATAGGAGATTATTGCATATGTTGCATGCTTTTTGCATTGTTTAAAGAAATAAAAATCAGGAAAGACCATGAAATTAGAAGGTGTGTCTATATACATTTTATTATTTTATAATATATTTTATATATTTTAATTTGTTGTTTTTTTCATGTAAATATCCTCTAATCTGCAGCTATTTGTGTTGTCTGTCCTACGCTACATGATCAGTCTATTTCATTTTGTGGTGTATACTGTACTTGTAAAGGTTAGTACAAGATGTCATTGATATACACACACCTCTTAGTCTGAATACAGGAAACTGTAAAGTAGCAGGTTGAAGTCGTTTGAGACATGGTTTGTAACTTATATATATACATAATGGCATGTTTATCACGTCACCTGTTGATACTGTGTGGCCCAAATGTTTTTCCTATTAAAACTTTATTTTTAGGTCTGAAATCAAGCACTTTGGATAAAATATTTTAGGCGACACAACTTGGGAACGCTGTTGACTTTGTGCTTTTGCTGGGTAATCCAGCCAGATCCCATGAGGGGTGACAAAAACAGATCACAGGTTCTACAAAAATGATTATTACTGTAAGTACTTCCTGAGGGGGAAAGACATTTAATTACCCAATTTATTTTGCAAATGCAACAATCAAACTGATGTATTCAACAAAACGTAACACTAGCTGTGTTATCTGCTGCATACAGCTCGGACCTCCTGACTTCCAGATGTGAAATGATGTGTGACCTCATGTGCAGATTATAATCTCATTTAATCAGCTCAGACAATAGTCTCAGCTGTAAAGGGAATCACTGGTTTATATTGAAAAGTAAAAACATTCCCATCACGTTTTAATGGACTTATTTTATTACGTTATCATTTTTATGACACAGCAAGCTAATATTCAATTCAATTCAGTTTTATTTGTATAGCGCTTTTAACAATTGACATTGTCTCAAAACAGCTTTACACAATCAAAAGAATTATTTAAGTTTGTATGGAATGTGATTGTGTATGAATCAAAATGTTCAGATAGTCCCTGGTGAGCAAGCCCGAGGGCGACAGTGGCAAGGAAAAACTCCCTGAGATGGTAATAGGAAGAAACCTTGAGAGGAACCAGACTCGACAGGGAACCCATCCTCATCTGGGTGAAACAGATAGCAGGAAATGATCTGCATTTATACAGTGTTAAGTGTTAGGTTCAGCTATAATAGTTGATGTTAATTGATGTTATAATAGTTGATGTAAAATGGAGTCCAGTAGTTATTCGAGACTCAGATAGACTTTTAGAAAGTTCCAGTCCTGAACTATCGAATTGTCAAGTCCTCAGAGAAACAGCTGACCACACCAGTCGAGGCCAGAACCATCTTCTAAGTATAGAGAATCATCACCAGACACCAGACGCATCCCAAAGAGACACACGGGGCATCCATGCGATGAGACCTCCAACCAGAAACCGGGCACCAGGATGGACCAGACAGGTATATTTCTTATCTTGGCAATATTTCTGAGGTGAAAGAATGCTATCCTGGTGATATTATCTACATGAGCTTCAAATGAAAGGCTGGAATCTATAATCACGCCGAGGTCTTTTACTGTTGCACTTGATGGAACAGAAAGGCCATCTAAAGTTACGGTGTGATCTAAGATTTTACTTCTAGCTGTATGCGGTCCTATGACTAGAACTTCTGTCTTATCCGGATTAAGCAGAAGGAAGTTAATTAGCATCCAATTTCTTATGTCCTGCACACATTGCTCAACTTTAGTAAGATGGTTTTTCTCATCAGGTTTTGTTGAGACGTATAGCTGTGTGTCGTCAGCATACCAATGAAAACTAATACCATGCTTACGGATTATGTTGCCCAGAGGAAGCATGTAAAGGGAAAAAAGCAGTGGGCCTAAAACTGAACCCTGCGGAGCGGCAAACTCCACTAGAGAACATGCAGAATAATCACCATTTAAGTCTACATACTGATAACGATCGGTCAAATAGGATCTGAGCCAGGAGAGGGCTGTACCCTTAATTCCTACTACATTTTCTAATCTGTGAAGAAGAATAGCATGATCAATAGTGTCAAAAGCTGCACTGAGGTCGAGTAATACAAGCATAGTTACACAACCCTGATCAGAGGCCAATAGGAGGTCATTTACTACTTTAACGAGTGCTGTTTCTGTGCTGTGATGAGGCCTAAATCCTGACTGATACAGTTCATGTATGCCATTTCTATGTAGATATGAGCATAGCTGCTCCGCTACTATCTTTTCCAGAATCTTAGAGATAAAGGGGAGGTTTGATATTGGCCTGTAATTGGACAGCTGACAGGGGTCGAGGTCAGGTTTCTTAATTATTGGTTTGATAACTGCTAATTTAAAAGATTTTGGAACATAACCAATGCTGAGTGAGGAATTAATTATTCTCAACAGCGGTTCTGTTATTACTGGTACTATCTGTTTAAGAAAATGTGTCGGTATAGGATCTAATATACAGGTTGATGAATTTGCAGAAGAGATGAGTGAAATTAGTTCATTCTCTTCAAGAGGAGTAAAGTATTCTAGGTTTGAATCTGACATGGCTAGGTTAACATCAGTATCAATTACATTGTTCGGTTTCAAAGCCTCAATTTTATGCCTGATATTTACAATTTTATTATTAAAAAAGTTCATGAAGTCCTCACTATTGCATGATGTTGTTGTGGAGATTTATGTAGTGGTCTTATTTCTGGTTATTTCTGGCTATAATTCACTGTATATTCCACCATGATAAGTCCTGGAGCTGCACCGGCATGGTTCTGTGTTCACCGTGTCCTCGTCAGCCACCAAATCCCATAGTGCCTTGCGCATTAGCTTTAGCATTTAGCTCACAACTTAAATGAGAAAGAGAGCTGCGCATACACGGAAAAAAACCAGCACACACAAGGGAAAAATCTTACATATATACTGGAGAGATGCTTTGACCTTCTGGACTAGTGATGGGTCGTTGATGAACGATTTGTTCTGTTTGAACGAGTCTTTAACGTGCCTCAGAAGAACGAGTATCTCGGAGAGTGATAGTGAACCTCCGTAGGTTATGTACAGGACACAGAAATAAGTCGTCACCTTCGAGTCTTTTGGTCCGAACCGTTCGTTCTTTTGTCACGTGACTCCCATAGACGCTATGCGGTGCAATAGATTCAAAAGAACCAACGACTCGGACCAGAAGATACAGTATGATGGTGAGCTGCTCGTTCTGTTTATTATAATATGTCCTTAGCTGCCTTGTAATATTTACTGGAATTAGAGCCAAAATTTGTGTGTGTGGACGTGTTGGGGGTCTTTTTTTCGTCCTTTGCTGATGTGAGGTCTCTTTAAATGATTTTAATATGTTGGTCAATTTTTTAACGTAGTTTAAGTCATTTCAAATATCCTTAGTTGTGTTTATGTCCTCGGCAGGTTAGTAATTTCACCCAACAGGAACCTGCTGATGAAGACAAAGTTTAAAGAAACCATTTATAAACTAAAATGACAAAGAGCTATGGACGAGATGTAAAAAATAATAATATGATTTGCAATTATGATAAAATAGTAATTCTCTTTTTTTCTGTAATTATTATCATGAAACAGCATTAACTTAATTGAAGACATTTGCTCTACTGTTTAAAAAAAGTAAATAATAATAATAATAATAATAATAATAATAATAATAATATGGTTAGTTAATTAGCAGAAATGTCTAAAGAAGGAAGAATGGGTTTTAGGCAGCACTTGGTGTTTTGGATGGTTCTCGCCTGCCACCTTGTGGCCGAGTTTAGTAAGTTTCCTTAAGCACTGTGATCTTGTACCTCGAGTGTTGGAGGTTTAAATCCTGCTTCAGGTCTGTGTGCGGGGATCAAATAACTACGTTTCCAAAAAATATTGATCAAGAAGTCGAAGAGAGCGAAGTTAACTCAGCAATTACATTTTCAAAAAAGGCATTAAAAAAGGTTTCATGTATGGAATTTTATCTTTATTATATAAAAATGGAGACACACAAGACATTAATAATTGGAGACACTTAACTCTAATGAATGTCGATTATAAAATATTTGCAAAAATAATCATGAATCATATGACTGAAATATTAGACTTAATTATTTCCAAAGAGCAAACGTGTGTAATTAAAGGTAGACTCATGTGGGACAATTTAAACACTTTAAGAGAACTTGTGTATGAGAAACACGAAGACGGTTTTTTATGTGATCAAAGAAAAGCTTTTGATCTCATATCTAGACAATATTTATGGGAAGTTTTAAGATTGTACAATTTCTCTGAACATTTTATAAAAATGATTCAATGTCTGTATGCACAATCTAATATGCAAGTTAACATCAATGGTCATCTGACTGAGCCTTTTACAATAAGGAGAGGCGTTAAACAAGGACGTCCCCAGACTCCAGGCCCTTTATGTACTGGTGATAAGTCCATTCATACATAAAGTTCAAAATGTCAAGCGACTTGAAGGAGTAACATTAGGGGAAAACAGAACTGTAATATCTGCTTATGCAGACGACATTACAGTTTTTATAAAATCAAAACATGACCTAGAAATAATACTCGAGCATTTTAAATCGTATGAAAGAGTCTCGGGAGCGTCACTAAATATGAATAAAACTGAATGTGTGTGGATCGGAAATCCTACAAAGAAATTTAAAGTCGAAATTCCAGGGACTCAACACTTAAAAGTTTTGGGTGTTTACATTGACAACGAGGGATGCGTTGAACATAATTGGGCTAAAAAAGAAAATGTAATTAAGGAAGAATTAGACAAATGGAAAATGCGGAACTTAAGTTACAAAGTGCGAATTAATATTATCAAAACCTTCATATTATCTAAAATAATGTTTTTAACATGTATCTTTCCACCACCAGATAAATGGATTAAAAAACTTAACAAATTATGCTGCAACTTCATCTGGGACACGGCCAGAGAAGTCACTAAACACACATTGTTATTTAAGAACAGAGATCTAGGTGCATTAGGTGCCATCGATTTCAGCATCAAAACCAAAATCTCTGCCATTAAAATAATCTCAAGCCGGATCAAGAGAAACGCAAAATGGATTGGAAACATTACCAATTGGAAACAAAAAAAGGCCGCCTCAGAACTGTAGTACCGTACTATAAACTTATATTTTCAGATTTTACGCATAAGTATCGAGATTTAAACATTGACTGGATAAATGACTCGAATAAAAAAAATTGCTTTAATTAATGACCAAGTTCATGGACAAACAATAGAATTTAAAAACCTTGAAATTGACCAAAATGTTGAATGCATAAAAAACTTACAAAATAAAAACCTGTCTGAGAACATTCGAGACACATCGTGGCTGGTGGCGGTAAGGAGACTCCCAGTAACAGCTGTGTTGTCTTAACAAAGCAGCTCCATTTAACCAATGTGTCCCATGCCAGGATGTGAAGAAGTTGAAACACTTGAACATTTTCTTCTCGAATGTTATCGCTCTAAGGAAGTGTGGGACAAAATAAAGGACATTGGTGTTAAAATTTAAATTAATTATGAAATCAGTGTTTTATGGCATTTTTAATGGAAAATTCAATCAAAAAGAACATGATGTTTTCTGGTACATAATATGTGTAACAAAATCAAAACTTTGGAAAACACGCTCTAGGATGACCACTGACCAACAATTTGTGTCTAGCGGAAAAGTTGTTAAAATTATTCAAATACATATGAAAAAACAAAGGACTATAAACAAAGTATTAAGAGATTCTGTTGTGTGGGACGCACTCTCCTTATAGATGTGGACTCTGTAAAATATAACAATTGTTGATTTTTGTTTGCAAATTTATGTGTGTGTATGTACGTATGTGTGTGTGTGTGTGTCTGTGTATATATATATATATATTAATTATTATTATATATATATTTTTTTTATTTAAATTAACCCTTGACCTATTTGTCTTCTAAATGAAATTATCGTTGTGGAAATTGTAATGTATTGTGACTGTCTTTGTAAGCATACTATGTCATTTCTCAATAAAAAGATAAAAAAAAAGGCAAGGGCGGGAAAGGACTCGGGAAGGGAGGCGCCAAGCGTCACGGTAAGGTTCTCCGCGATAACATCCAGGGAATCACTAAGCCCGCTATCCGCCGTCTGGCGCGCCGTGGCGGGGTGAAACGTATTTCTGGCCTGATCTACGAGCAGTGACGTGCGGTGAGGGTTGGGGTTGGTGAGGCACTGACTCAGAGTCAGATTTACAAACGTACTGTATGACGCTAAGGCACTGACTCACAAGTCAGATTTACAAGCATACATGGTTGTTATCCCATTCTTGATTAAATTTAATAACATTTTAAACACACCACTGTACATTTAAACACACCACTGCAGTATTCTTACCTTTACTTGTAAATTAAGTTTTGAAAAATGTCTTATCTTCAAGATTATATCCTCCATTTTCAGGGAAAATAAAGCCAAATAGCAATGCGTTAGCACCGAATGTTGTTGGTTATTTTTCTTTTCTTTTTTTTCTTCTTAATTTACTCTCGCATTTACTCGTGTCGTGAACTATTAGCCGCAGGCTCACTATCGCCCCCATCTTTGAGGCAAAGGTACTGGCTGCCTCAAGGCCTGTATTTTCCTGCTGACTGCAAGCACGCGCCGTTTGCACGCGCTCAGTACAGTGTGTGAGTGGTGCACACTCTCACACGCACGCGCTGAGAGGCACTACCTGTCACTGCCTCAGCCTCCATGATTCTCGTCTCCCGTTGTTATTTGAACAAGAAATACAGCTATTTTGACTATGAAAATGATCCAAATGTATAGGAAACACAGCAAAATTGCATTAAAAGCATAGACCACAGGACAGATATTATATTATGTTTTATTATATTATTAATTTTTTAACAACTTATGGTGACAGCTGAGGGAACCATGTTGAGCCCTTTACCGCCCCTGGTGGCAAGGTGAGGCACTGCCTCACCTGCCTCCTATGAGTGCACGTGCCTGTCTACGAGGAGACTCGCGGTGTGCTCAAGGTGTTTCTGGAGAACGTCATCCGTGATGCCGTCACCTACACCGAGCATGCTAAGAGGAAGACCGTGACCGCCATGGATGTGGTGTACGCTCTGAAACGCCAGGGACGCACCCTGTACGGCGTCGGCGGTTAAACACTCCACCGGCTAACAACGCGAACACAACGGCTCTTTTAAGAGCCACCCACATCTCCATCCCCATTTGTGTGTGTAAAATTGTATTTTAAGTTTAGTAAACACTGTTTAGAAAATAACACCGTTTAAAAGCTACATGACAATTAATATTTGTGGCCAGTTGATAGAAATAGAGAGATAAAGTCAATCTCTCAGACCCAGTCGGAGTACGATGTGTTTGAATTCTCAGGAAACCGTTTTTAAAAGCCTTTAAATCTATTTAAGGCCTTGTTCACACGGCGTTAAAATCGACCGTTTTTCTGCCGTTCGTAGCGTCCGGTGACCGCGGATGAAGCGCAGAGGGTTTTCTACACATAGGAGTCAATGACTGCGCGTTTATACAGTGTTAAAAAAAACATTGCATGCAGCTTTTTCTTGGCGTTCCCAACGAACGCAAGGAAACCGCGTCTAGTTCGTTTTCTTCGCGTCCATTTTACGCTTCGGAGGACCGGATATATCCCTATGCGAGTGCGAGTGACGTCACTCCCTATATAATCCCGCCCCACAGTATAGACCCGCCCCTGACGCTGATTGACAGGTTTCTGTGTAATGTGTTGGAAATGCAATTGCAAATGGATTAGCAATTGCGTTTTAATTTTGGCCGGCGTGACGCGCGGCGCAGAGAAGGTGAAAAAGCAAATGTGGTGATTGATTTTGATATTTAAATATGACAGGTTCATGACGTGTAAGACCTGGAAATACAAATGCAAATGGACTTTTCTTTTTCATTTGAAATTTGGCAGTCAGTGTGCGCTCGCGAAGGCGAATCAGCAAACGGTAATGCAGAGTTAGCAATTGTATTTGAATTATGGCGCAGTTTGTGCGTCCACATATGGGAAACGCAATTGCAAATGCATTTGAATATTGTCCGCGATATCGCTCCATATATCCCATGATCCTACATGCTATACATAGGGAAATGTGGAAAAAAGGTAAAAATAAAATGCTTAAAAATAAAACTTGCACGGAAATGTTCCTTAAAAAAAACTTCCTTTAATCCGACGTTGTTCAGTCAGAGGGTGAACCCTGGAGCGGCGGCGATTTTTTTCTCTCCCTACGACACCGTTATACCTTTATACCTTTATATATTATAAAAAAATATATAATAATTTTATTAGAATTTTTAAAACAATAAGATTAATATCTAATATAGCAAAATGGTCCATATTAAAAGGAGGCACCTCAAATAAAACGACAAGGGTTTTCATATCCAGTTCCCGACACACTGCCCCTCACAGGTTAAACACACAAACTACAATTTGGGCTGCAGGCTGTCGTTAGACAGAGACAAACGAACGCCAATGTAGAAGTCAATCGAGCGTCGCTACAACACGCAACATAAACCTATAGGACGTTCAGAGCGCGTTCGTTTATCCAAACATTTAACGCCCGTGTGAACGAGGCCTAAAGCATCACAAGACATGAACAAAGCATTTAAAGTTTGTGGTACACACACTAGTTATAAACGTGGACTCTGATGACGTTTACTTACAAATTATATGTATATGATGTTTTTAGTTGGTGGTTGAACACGCGATCTAATTTTTTGGATGTAAATTCATTCATTCATTCATCTTCTATACCGCTTAATCCTGTGTTCAGGGTCGCGGGGGACCTGGAGCCTATCCCAGGAGACTTCGGGCACTAGGCGGGGTACACCCTGGACAGGGTGCCAATCCATCGCAGGGCACACACACATACACACACTCATTCACACACTACGGGCAATTTGGGAACGCCACTTAGCCTAACCTGCATATCTTTGGACTGTGGGAGGAAACCGGATTACCCGGAGGAAACCCACCAAGCACGGGGAGAACATGCAAACTCCATGCACACAGAGACGGGAATCGAGCCTGGCCGGGGAATCGAACCCAGACCCTGGAGGTGCAAGGCGACAGTGCTAACCACTACACCACCGTGCCGCCCGGATGTAAATATTGATTTTTTATTTTTTTTTAATAAACATAATTAATTAACCCGCGACTCTAAAACGGCGGGAAGGGACACAAAGCGAAACGGAGGGTGGAGGAATAACAGGAAAAGACTTGTGTGGTAGGAGGTCCCTAACATGTAGATTTTTTTTAACTGTAGACCAATCAAAATCCGTTCTTGGCTTGTGCTTAATTACAATGTAGCCTGTACATAGAGGGCCCGCGAGGCGGAGCTGTTCATTCTTCTCCCAGTCTCATCGAGAATCAGCAGCACCATGCCTGAACCAGCCAAGACCGCCCCCAAGAAGGGCTCGAAGAAAGCCGTGACCAAGACCGCCGGCAAAGGAGGTACGTAAGAAGCGCAGAAAGACCAGGAAGGAGAGCTACGCCATCTACGTGTACAAAGTCCTGAAGCAGGTTCACCCCGACACCGGCATTTCGTCCAAGGCGATGGGAATCATGAATTCGTTCGTTAACGACATCTTCGAGCGCATCGCCGGTGAGTCCTCGCATCTGGCTCACTACAACAAACGCTCCACCATCACGTCTAGGGAGATCCAGACCGCCGTGCGCCTGTTGCTGCCCGGTGAGTTGGCCAAGCACGCCGTGTCCGAGGACACCAAGGCCGTGACCAAATACACCAGCTCCAAGTAAAGCACTTCACCGCCTCTGCCTTCATCAACACAACGGCTCTTTTAAGAGCCACCCATGTTGTCCGTCAAAGAGTCATTTCCTGCCGTGTAGGTTTATGTATTTCAGTCATTTTCTAGAAGTCACTTGTAAATCTAATTAAAATTGAGCTGAATTGTTCCACATCAAAGTAGTTTCTAGCAGTACAGAGCTATTCAGAAATTACATGTAGCAGCACTACAATAAGTCTGTTACTTTTCCTAACAATAAATAAACCCACGAATCTTGGATGTTCAAAGAAATATCATTTGATACATGCCCACTAAGGAAAAAAACACAAGTTTGGATGGACAATGAAAAACTATTATATAAATATTTAACTTTACTGTTGACTCTCACTCATGTAAAGTGGGTGGGATTGTTTCGTTCCATTATAAATCAGTACTTCAGTGAGATGTTTACTGAAAACAAGCTTAAATGTAGATGGAGGAAACCTATAATAGTAAGTAATCGTGTTCATTATTGATGACTGTCCGTTATTTATACACACAATAATTTGTAGAACCACCTGCAATTACAGCTGCCAGACTTTTAGGGTCAGTCTCTACCAGCTTTGAATCTAGAGACAGAAATCCTTGCCCATTCTTCTTTGCAAAACAGCTCAGTCAGATTGACAACGTAAGATCTAAGTAAGATCTCAAAAAGTCTATACACACTTCCATATTTTATACCACGATGGTGGACTTTTTATTGTTTTATATTGACAAAGTGTCAAATTATTGGGCTGCATCAAGCAAAGAAAACAATTAAGGATTTATTTTATTCCTGGACCTGGGTTAAGAATCCTTCTACACATTATTAAAACCCTGAAGAGAAATGAACCTTAAAATAAAGGCATTTAATTCAATTCAATTCAGTTTTATTTGTATAGCGTTTTTAACAATTGACATTGTCTCAAAACAGCTTTACACAATCAAAAGAATTATTTAAGTTTGTATGGAATGTGAATGTGTATGAATCAAAATGTTCAGATATTCCGTGGTGAGCAAGCCCGAGGGCGACAGTGGCAAGGAAAAACTCCCTGAGATGGTAATAGGAAGAAACCTTGAGAGGAACCAGACTCAACAGGGAACCCATCCTCATCTGGGTGAAACAGATAGCAGGAAATGATCTGCATTTATACAGTGTTAAGTGTTAGGTTCAGCTATAATAGTTGATGTTAATTGATGTTATAATACTTGATGTAAAATGGAGTCCAGTAGTTATTCGAGACTCAGATAGACTTGTAGAAAGTTCCAGTCCTGAACTATCGAATTGTCAAGTCCTCAGAGAAACAGCTGACAACACCAGTCGATGCCAGAACCATCTTCTAAGTAGATAGAATCATCCCCAGACACCAGGCGCATCCTAAAGAGACACACGGGGCATCCATGCGATGAGACCTCCAACCAGAAACCGGGCACCAGGATGGATCAGACAGGTCCGGAGGGCAGAGGGAGTCTGGATCACTGGCAGCTCAGGAACCACATGTGTAGCTCGACAGAGAGAGAGAGAGAGAGAGAGAGAGAGAGAGAGTGAAAGGGGGAGACAGGGGGAGAGAGGAAAGAGAAAGAGGGGGAGGAAGAGAAGAGGAGGAGAGATTGCAATTAGGTATGGTCACAGTCACAATGTCTAATGTGAATGTATATTTACTGTAGAGTGCAAGCAGGGACTCCGGCAGGACTAACTATGACAGCATAACTAAAAGGGAGAGCCAGAAGGAAACACAAACATGAGGGGGAACTGAGATGTAAAGCAAACAATCACCTCACCGTCAACAAACCTGAGTGATCAAATGAGACTGAGGAAGACAGCATCTAAACATACCAGTTCACCATAATACTCTACGTCCATGAGTCCCCCAGATCTGCTCCTTTACCTTATGGCAAATCTATTTATAAAAATGCTTGGCTAAATAAATAGGTTTTGAGCCTAGACTTAAACACTGAGACTGTGTCTGAGTCCCGAACACTATTTGGAAGACTATTCCATAATTTTGGGGCTTTGTAAGAAAAAGCTCCGCCCCCAGCTGTAGTTTTCATAATACGCGGTACTGATAAGCAGCCTGCATCCTTTGACCGAAGTAGGCGTGGCGGATCATAAGACACTAGCAGTTCGCTCAGATACTGCGGCGCGAGACCATTTAATGCCTTATATGTCAAGAGTAGTATTTTAAAATCAATGCGAAATTTCACAGGGAGCCAATGCAGTGAAGATAGGATAGGGGTGATGTGCTCATATCTTCTGTTTCTAGTGAGGACTCTCGCTGCTGCATTCTGGACTAGCTGAAGCTTGTTTATGCACCTAACTGAACAACCAGACAGTAAGGCATTACAATAGTCAAACCTAGAAGTGATAAAAGCATGAACTAATTTTTCTGCATCATTTAGCGACAATATATTTCTTATCTTGGCAATATTTCTGAGGTGAAAGAATGCTATCCTGGTGATATTATCTACATGAGCTTCAAATGAAAGGCTGGAATCTATAATCACGCCGAGGTCTTTTACTGTTGCACTTGATAGAACAGAAAGGCCATCTAAAGTTACGGTGTGATCTAAGATTTTACTTCTAGCTGTATGCGGTCCTATGACTAGAACTTCTGTCTTATCCGGATTAAGCAGAAGGAAGTTAATTAGCATCCAATTTCTTATGTCCTGCACACATTGCTCAACTTTAGTAAGATGGTTTTTCTCATCAGGTTTTGTTGAGACGTATAGCTGTGTGTCGTCAGCATAACAATGAAAACTAATACCATGCTTACGGATTATGTTGCCCAGAGGAAGCATGTAAAGGGAAAAAAGCAGTGGGCCTAAAACTGAACCCTGCGGAACGAAAAACTCCACTAGAGAACATGCAGAATAATCACCATTTAAGTCTACATACTGATAACGATTGGTCAAATATGATCTGAGCCAGGAGAGGGCTGTACCCTTAATTCCTACTACATTTTCTAATCTGTGAAGAAGAATAGCATGATCAATAGTGTCAAAAGCTGCACTGAGGTCGAGTAATACAAGCATAGTTACACAACCCTGATCAGAGGCCAATAGGAGGTCATTTACTACTTTAACTGTGCTGTTTCTGTGCTGTGATGAGTAGTCATTTACTACTTTAAAGTCATTTACTTTAAAGTCATTTACTTTAAAGTCATTTACTACTTTAACTGTGCTGTTTCTGTGCTGTGATGAGGCCTAAATCCTGACTGATACAGTTCATGTATGCCATTTCTATGTAGATATGAGCATAGCTGCTCCGCTACTATCTTTTCCAGAATCTTAGAGATAAAGGGGAGGTTTGAGATTGGCCTGTAATTGGACAGCTGACAGGGGTCGAGGTCAGGTTTCTTAATTATTGGTTTGATAACTGCTAATTTAAAAGATTTTGGAACATAACCAATGTTGAGTGAGGAATTAATTATTCTCAACATCGGTTCTGTTATTACTGGTACTATCTGTTTAAGAAAATGTGTCGGTATAGGATCTAATATACAGGTTGATGAATTTGCAGAAGAGATGAGTGAAATTAGTTCATTCTCTTCAAGAGGAGTAAAGTATTCTAGGTTTGAATCTGACATGGCTAGGTTTACATCTGTATCAATTACATTGTTCGGTTTCAAAGCCTCAATTTTATGCCTGATATTTACAATTTTATTATTAAAAAAGTTCATGAAGTCCTCACTATTGCATGATGTTGTTGTGGAGATTTCTGTAGTGGTCTTATTTCTGGTTAATTTGGCTACGGTATTAAATAAAAATCTAGGATTATTTTTATTTTCTTCTATAAGAGTGGAGAGATACGTTGATCTAGCTACACTAAGAGCTTTCCTATAGTTCAGGATGCTCTCTTTCCATGCTATTTGAAATACCAACAATTAAGTTTGACGCCATTTACGCTCTAATTTCCGAGCAGTCTGTTTTAAAGTGCGCATGTGATCGTTATACCAGGGAGCGGGTTTCTTATCTCTAATAATTTTTCTTTTAGCTGGAGCTACATTATCTAAGGTACAACGAAGTGTCGACTCTAAATATTCAGTCGCCTGATCAAGTTCTGTGGGGTCAGACGGTGACCTAATCGAAGTTGGTAACTCTGGGAGATTACTGATAAAACTCTGTGTGGTAGTTGATGTGAATGTACGTTTAATACGGTAGCGCGGTACTGTGCGTACATTATCACTGTGACACTTGAATGGAGACAAGATAGTGATCTGAGATAATTTCAGACAGTGGAATTGTGAATACATTTCTTATACTTAATCCGAAGAATATTACTAAGTCTAAAGTGTGACCTGCTTTATGAGTGGGTCCTACTACACACTGATTTACACCTACGGAGTCCAGTATGGACATAAATGCTGTTCTCAGAGGGTCTTCTGGATTCTCAAAATGAATGTTAAAATTTACAATTTCCATCCAGCATCTTCCCTGATGTCATGGCCATATTCCAGGATTCTGAGTATTAAAGACTGGTTATGGGAGTATGAGAAATCATTTTCATCTATGTGTGAGAGAGAGAGACAGAGAGAGAGACACACACACACACACACACACACAACTACCACGTTATGCACAATGTGAACGTGGACAAATTGAGCCATTCTTGCTGAGATAGTCCTAACATTCAAATGCACATACCAGCACGTAGTGTCTCAATACAATACTAACATACAACAGCACTAGGGTTAGGGTTAACCCTAACCCTATGTCCCAAAATGTATTACTGAAATTATTTAATAGAATCATAATTGAATAATTGAAGAGAAACATAACCATTATGCAAGTTTTAAATATTCTCTATTACTTAAGCATACTTCATTATTACTTTCTTAAAATAATCAAGTCTGCATTTGTAAAGTAAAATATCAACCCGGCAGTGTGACTTATATTTCACTGAGAAGGTTTACAACAAAAGGTGTGATATGAAATGCATATTTGCTTTTCATGTTGTTTTTAAGAAAACATACGTTAAATAAAGTCCATGTGTAACATCAGACCACCAAATCAACATACACTAGAGACTAATCGCTTATTATAGACCTGATTTCTATAAAGTGATAAAACTTTATAAAACATCTTAAACTTTTCAATTGTCAAACATTATATAGATACATAATCTATTGTGTAAGTTTTTAACTGCATGCAGTTTGTGTACGAAAATGTGTAAAAACCAAACCCAATTAAAAACATGGAAACATGCCGACTTTTCTGAAACAATGAGGTGGCTCTTAAAAGAGCCTTTGTGAGGTTTAGACGCAGTTTAATGTTTAAGCGCGCTCTCCGCGAATACGGCGGGCCAGCTGGATGTCCTTGGGCATGATGGTCACTCTCTTGGCGTGAATAGCGCACAGGTTGGTGTCTTCGAACAGACCGACCAGATAAGCCTCGCTCGCCTCCTGCAGGGCCATGACAGCCGAGCTCTGAAAGCGCAGGTCGGTTTTAAAGTCCTGAGCGATTTCTCTCACCAGGCGCTGGAACGGCAACTTACGGATGAGCAGCTCGGTAGACTTCTGATAACGGCGAATCTCCCTCAGAGCCACAGTGCCGGGCCGATAACGGTGAGGCTTCTTCACGCCGCCGGTAGCCGGAGCGCTCTTCCGGGCAGCTTTAGTGGCGAGCTGCTTCCTAGGCGCCTTACCACCGGTGGATTTACGCGCGGTCTGCTTAGTTCTTGCCATCGTTTACGAGCTGCGTGTGTTTCTTCAGGGAAAAACAGAATGAGTGACACTAGAGAACGCGGCTTATTTACAGCCTAACGCTCGGCTGCGCTGATTGGGCGTCTTGAAAGCGCCGCCTGTCATTGGTTCCAACGCGTTACGTCACCCCTTAACGTGACGAGGCTCCTCTTTTATTGGCTGCTCTTCTACACCGACTTCGTTTGAAACTTCCTTATCTTTAGGCAAAACTGAGCGCGCTGCTTGCGTTTTGAAACAAAATTTATTAAATGTTATTTACAAGGATATACATGTTTATATATACATATATATATGTTTTGTACATATATACCTCAAAACGATCAACATTTATAATGCAACGTTAAAACATGGTAGCAAATTTCATGCATATTTTCTTCTTATTCTAAAAGCCCCATAAGGCTTTTTGTCGTTGCTGACCATCACATTCCTCTTGTGTAATGTCCGCTAGCATGCGGTTAACTTTAAGCATAAAGTAAAACACCACATACCTCATTGGTCGGAAGAAATTGAAGAGAGAAAATTAATTAAATCTTGTATGTATTAATGCCATAAAAGCCTCCAGAAAAACATTTCTGCACAACACTGTAGCTCAAAATATTACTGTCTGCCGAACCCGACTGTCACATGGGCAAGTACACAGTGTCGCACACAATTAAACCCTGACTCTTCCCTGACTGGAGAACAATGGTTCCACTCTGAAAATATAATTCCGGTCTGGTATTCTTAATTATATTCCTGCTCAACTCAAAGTTAAAACATCTACATAATTAACTTAGACGTTTCAACTGACTGAACCGATACAATAGAATCACTGACACTATATAGAATAGATCTCCAACAAACAATTCTAATTGTGTCAGATAACCTCTTATTACAAAATATTTATAATTCCCCTTCAATTACGTTCAATAAATGTTTGAACTTATGAGGAAAAACAGCACTTTTAAAGTAAATATGGGTGGCTCTTAAAAGAGCCTTTGGATACTAGAGAACGCAGCAGTGAGTGAAATTACTTGGTCTTGGCCGGCTTCTCGGTCTTCTTGGGCAGAAGCACAGCCTGGATGTTGGGCAGGACACCACCCTGAGCGATGGTCACTCCGCCGAGCAGTTTGTTCAGCTCCTCATCGTTACGCACGGCGAGCTGCAGGTGACGGGGAATGATGCGGGTCTTCTTGTTGTCGCGGGCGGCGTTACCGGCCAACTCCAGGATCTCAGCAGTCAGATACTCCAGCACAGCGGCCAAGTAGACCGGAGCGCCGGCACCAACGCGCTCAGCGTAGTTCCCTTTACGGAGGAGCCTATGGACGCGGCCCACGGGGAACTGCAGACCGGCTCTGGATGAGCGAGTCTTGGCCTTGGCACGAGCCTTTCCGCCGGTTTTGCCTCTTCCAGACATGATTCACTACGTTAACGTGTTCAAAAAGAACCGAAAATGTAAGCGACGTTCACTAGTGCTCTCTAATATAGTCTAAACTGCTGCATCCTCATTGGCTACAATCGTTGTAACAAACCAACCAATCACTAACACGCCGTCGAATTCCGACTTCTCTTCAACCCCGCCCCCGTCTCAGCAAAAGATAACAGAAATACATGTTTTTATGCTTTGATTCTACACGCATTATTAAAAACCCTTTATATTTATGGTTTACATGCATTTCAATATACTTTTACTAGACTGAAGTGTACACTTTAGCAAAATCTTAAAATCATAGGATTCCTTAGAATCTTATAGTATTCAATTCAATTTTTGTGTATAGCGCTTTTAACAATTAGCATTGTCCCAAAACAGATTTACCCAAAAGATAATTTATCATGGTTAAGTTTATAAATTATATATTAAATAACATGGTTATTCTATTCATATAGTTTGACAGAAAAAAAGTGGATTATTGCCCATTAAACGAAAAGGTGGGTGGCTCTTAAAAGAGCCGTTTAGGAGAGAAATATGAAAGAGATGAGCTTAACACGTTTACTTCTTCTTAGGAGCTGCCTTTTTCGCCTTGGACGCTTTGGGTTTGGCAGCCTTGGGTTTAACCGCCTTCGCCTTCTTGGGGCTCTTGGCTGCCTTTTTAGGGGTCACCGGCTTTTTCGCCTTCTTGGGGCTCTTGGTGGCTTTCTTGGCGGCGGAGGCAGGTTTCTTCGCTTTCTTAGGAGACTTCTTGGCGGCGGAGGCGGGTTTCTTGGCCGCTACCTTCTTGGGCTTCTTCGCCGCCGCGGGCTTTTTGGCGGCCGGCTTCTTCGCTTTGGGTGCGGTTTTCTTAGCTTCGGTCTGCTTCTTGTTCAGCTTGAAAGAGCCAGACGCGCCGGTGCCTTTGGTCTGAACCAAGACCGCTTTTCCCACCAGACTCTTGACGGCGAGCTTGACGCGGGAATTGTTCTTCTGCACATCGTATCCACCGGCAGCCAGAGCTTTCTTCAGGGCAGCGAGAGAGATGCCATTCCTCTCCTTGGACGCGGAAACTGCTTTGACGATCAGCTCGCCGACGCTAGGTCCGGCTTTCTTTGGCCGCGAAGCTGCTTTCTTCTTGGGCGCTTTGGCCGGCGCGGCGGCGGGCGCGGGAGCCACTTCTGCCATCTCTCAGGAAGTTAAGTAGAATAAACGAGTGTAACGCTGATCACGCTGTAAAACACTGGAACCTCCCCTCTGATCTTAAAGCACACATGAGAACGGTGTAGACTCAACCTGCCAGCCGCTGAATGCCTGCGCTTCCGTCACACGATAGCGAGTGTGTTTTCTCCGGACATTTCTCTGCGAATATCCGAGTCCTGACGGCAGATCTCAAGAGTTCAAGCACACGTTTAGTGAGAAAGGCCTTTCCTCTTTCTTCCGAGGCCCGACACGGTCAGCTAGACAGCCGCACTCTCGCGCAGCAGCCATAAAAGTGCGCGGCGCGCGTGCAGCTCGAGCCGGCGGACTGCGCATTTCGTGCGTGTCGTGTGTAAAAACCGGACAAAACCAGGTCGCACCGGTGTAAGAACTCTGGTCCGAACTGAAGGCGAGTCCTGTCAGTGAGCTCGGTGTGTGAGCACTGGCCGAGCGCTGTGTGTAGGATATGAAACGGAGCTTGTTTTGCTCTGTGTAAAGCACAGCTTAGGGGGACAGATTGAGAGAGCGAGTGTGTGTGTGGGGGGAGGTTGTTTGTTTGTTAGCACCCATCTAAGAAATGTCCCTCACTATTCTGTCCTATGATCACATGGTGGACCTTCAGTTAGTAAAGTGATTGAATGTTGCACGTGACTGTGTCCTGTTTATCACATTTTTTATTTCTTTTTATTTTATTTCTTGACATCAAACTACAATCACAATATGATGAAAATGATAAAATACCTGTGAATATGTACTGTAGTTATAGTGTTATTCTTTCCAGTGAGGTTGATGGTGGTGATGTCCATCCTGTCATTTGGGGAAACTGAGAAATTGGTCGATATAATCAGCGCCAATTAATAAAAGGCTTCCATGCTGCATAAAATTTCTCAGTCTTTTTTTAAAGTGAGAATCTGATCTTTTCTAACTGTAGGTGAAGCAGAACATCTTTAATGAGGGTTGTATGGCATGGTGGATTTTTTTGTTTCCAGTTGAGCGGATCCACTGAGGGAAACATTTTAGAGAGCTTTAGTTTGGATATGTGAAGTCTACGCAAGATCTTAAATTGTATGAGACCATGCCTAATGCACACTGAAACCGAAGGAAACTTTTCTTGTGCTTCATCCCACTGCTTTTCTGTAATTTCTATTCCAAGGTCTTTTTCCCATGCCTCTCTCAAATGTTCTAATGAAATATCACATTCTAGCTGTGATAATTTATTATATATGATGGACATTCCTCCTTTAGTAAGTGGACTTTGCAAAAACAGTGAGTCCAATTGTGTGGTTGGTGGCTTGTTAGGAAATTACACAAAATTCTTTTGAAAAAAACTGCGGGTTTGTAGATATTTAAAAAGTGTGAGTTAGGTAGATCAAACATCTGCTGCAACTGCTGAAATGATGGAAAACAATTATTAATATATAGGTTTTGAAAAGAGCTTACACCTTTATTCGTCCAAGTCTGAAACCCATATCCAATGTGCTACTGTTGGGCCCTTGAGCAAGACCATTAACCCTCAAGTGCTCAGATGTGTAATGAGATTAAAAAAAAAAAAAAAATGTAAGTCGCTCTGGATAAGAGCGTCTGCCAAATGCCTAAATGTAAATGTAGATTGTAAAGAAAAAAGGTGCATCGTCTGTGGTGTGGAATTGGTTTGGGCATAAGAAAAGTTATACGAATGAGACGAACATGATTTACAAGGTACGCAAGTGCACTGTTTTAACAAGTGGTGGAAACACGTCAAACCTTTTTATCATCTGAAAGCATCTAAGCATCCAAACGAATATGGCCAAAGTAAAAAAAAAAATGCGGCAAACGTCAGCAATTCACAGTTTAAATAAAATTACATTATGTAAAACAGTTTTTGTTTGAATTTTTATTTATATACAGGTCCTTCTCAAAAAATTAGCATATTGTGATAAAGTTAATTATTTTCTATAATGTACTGATAAACATTAGACTTTCATATATTTTAGATTCATTACACACAAACTGAAGTAGTTCAAGCCTTTTATTGTTTTAATATTGATGATTGTGGCATACAGCTCATGAAAACTCTAAATCCCCATCTCAAAAAATTAGCATATTTCATCCGACCAATAAAAGAAAAGTGTTTTTAATACAAAAAAAGTCAACCTTCAATTAATTATGTTCAGTTCTGCACTCAATACTTGGTCAGGAATCCTTTTGCAGATTCTTGTGTGAGCAGGTGCCAGGTCGTGCTGAAAAATGAAATCTTCATCTCCATAAAGCTTTTCAGCAGATGGAAGCATGAAGTGCTCCAAAATCTCCTGATAGCTAGCTGCATTGACCCTGCCCTTGATAAAACACAGTGGACCAACACCAGCAGCTGACATGGCACCCCAGACCATCACTGACTGTGGGTACTTGACACTGGACTTCAGGCATTTTGGCATTTCCCTCTCCCCAGTCTTCCTCCAGACTCTGGCACCTTGACTTCCCAATGACATGCAAAATTTGCAACCTGTAGCCCATTTCCTGCACACGCCTGTACACGGTGGCTCTGGATGTTTCTACTCCAGACTCAGTCCACTGCTTCCGCAGGTCCCCCAAAGTCTGGAATCGGTCCTTCTCCACAATCTTCCTCAGGGCCTGGTCACCTCTTCTCGTTGTGCAGCGTTTTCTGCCACACTTTTTCCTTCCCACAGACTTCCCACTGAGGTGCCTTGATACAGCACTCTGGGAACAGCCTATTCGTTCAGAAATGTCTTTCTGTGTCTTACCCTCTTGCTTGAGGTGTCAATGATGGCCTTCTGGACAGCAGTCAGGTCGGCAGTCTTACCCATGATTGCGGTTTTGAGTAATGAACCAGGCTGGGAGTTTTTAAAAGCCTCAGGAATCTTTTGCAGGTGTTTAGAGTTAATTAGTTGATTCAGATGATTAGGTTAATAGCTCGTTTAGAGAACCTTTTCATCATATGCTAATTTTTTGAGATAGGGATTTTGGGTTTTCATGAGCTGTATGCCACAATCATCAATATTAAAACAATAAAAGGCTTGAACTACTTCAGTTTGTGTGTAATGAATCTAAAATATATGAAAGTCTAATGTTTATCAGTACATTACAGAAAATAATGAACTTTATCACAATATGCTCATTTTTTGAGAAGGACCTGTATATATATATGTGTGTGTGTGTGTGTGTGTGTGTGTCACACACACACACACACATATATATATATATATATATATGCAATAAAATAATGTTTTAAAAACACTATCTTTCAATTGAAGTATGGGAAACATACAGTATTTTCCTGATCATCAGTTTTCCCTCTCCCTACTGGCTGTATCAGGGTAAGTATCAGGGATGTCTGAAACTGACTCAAAGACATGTGTGCTTAGGTAATACAGTGAGATGATGTTTTTTAAAAACACTATTTTTAACAAGAGACTCCTGGAAATCAATTCACCCAGTTTGTAACATTTGTAATAAACTTCAAGTTTCCATACTTTGTGAAATTTAAGTAAAAGAACCAATTCAGATACATTATTTAATGTAAAATGCTATTATTCAATTCAATTCAATTCAATTCAGTTTTATTTGTATAGCGCTTTTAACAATTGACATTGTCTCAAAACAGCTTTACACAATCAAAAGAATTATTTAAGTTTGTATGGAATGTGAATGTGTATGAATCAAAATGTTCAGATAGTCCCTGGTGAGCAAGCCCGAGGGCGACAGTGGCAAGGAAAAACTCCCTGAGATGGTAATAGGAAGAAACCTTGAGAGGAACCAGACTCGACAGGGAACCCATCATCATCTGGGGGAAACAGATAGCAGGAAATGATCTGCATTTATACTGTGTTAAGTGTTAGGTTCAGCTATAATAGTTGATGTTAATTGATGTTATAATAGTTGATGTTAAAATGGAGTCCAGTAGTTATTGGAGACTCAGATAGACTTGTAGAAAGTTCCAGTCCTGAACTATCGAATTGTCAAGTCCATAGAGAAACAGCTGACAACACCAGTCGAGGCCAGAACCATCTTCTAAATAGATAGAATCATCCCCAGACACCAGACGCATCCTAAAGAGACACACGGGGCATCCATGCGATGAGACCTCCAACCAGAAACGGGGCACCAGGATGGATCAGACAGGTCCGGAGGGCAGAGGGAGTCTGGCTCACTGGCAGCTCAGGAACCACATGTGTAGCTCGACAGAGAGAGAGAGAGAGAGAAAGAGTGAAAGGGGGAGACAGGGGGAGAGAGGAAAGAGAAAGAGGGGGAGGAAGAGAAGAGGAGGAGAGATGGCAGTTAGGTATGGTCACAGTCACAATGTCTAATGTGAATGTATATTTACTGTAGAGTGCAAGCAGGGACTCCGGCAGGACTAACTATGACATCATAACTAAAAGGGAGAGCCAGAAGGAAACACAAACATGAGGGGGAACTGAGATGTAAAGCAAACAATCACCTCACTGTCAACAAACCTGAGTGATCAAATGAGAGTGAGGAAGACAGCATCTAAACATACCAGTTCACCATAATACTCTACGTCCATGAGTCCCCCAGATCTGCTCCTTTACCTTATGGCAAATCTATTTATAAAATGCTTGGCTAAATGAATAGGTTTTTAGCCTAGACTTAAACACTGAGACTGTGTCTGAGTCCCGAACACTATTTGGAAGACTATTCCATAATTTTGGGGCTTTGTAAGAAAAAGCTCTGCCCCCAGCTGTAGTTTTCATAATACGCGGTACTGATAAGCAGCCTGCATCCTTTGACCGAAGTAGGCGTGGCGGATCGTAAGACACTAGCAGTTCGCTCAGATACTGCGGCGCGAGACCATTTAATGCTTTATATGTCAAGAGTAGTATTTTAAAATCAATGCGAAATTTCACAGGGAGCCAATGTAGTGAAGATAGGATAGGGGTGATGTGCTCATATCTTCTGTTTCTAGTGAGGACTCTCGCTGCTGCATTCTGGACTAGCTGAAGCTTGTTTATGCACCTAACTGAACAACCAGACAGTAAGGCATTACAATAGTCCAACCTAGAAGTGATAAAAGCATGAACTAGTTTTTCTGCATCGTTTAGCGACAATATATTTCTTATTTTGGCGATATTTCTGAGGTGAAAGAATGCTATCCTGGTGATATTATCTACATGAGCTTCAAATGAAAGGCTGGAATCTATAATCACGCCGAGGTCTTTTACTGTTGCACTTGACGGAACAGAAAGGCCGTCTAAAGTTACGGTGTGATCTAAGATTTTACTTCTAGCTGTATGCGGTCCTATGACTAGAACTTCTGTCTTATCCGGATTAAGCAGAAGGAAGTTAATTAGCATCCAATTTCTTATGTCCTGCACCAGTGATGTCAAAAGTATTCACATTCATTACTTGAGTAGAAGTATAGATACTAGGGTTCAAAAATACTTCTTTAGAAGTTGAAGTATCAACCCAAGCTTTTTACTTAAGTAAAAGTTTAAAAGTACTGGTTTCAAAACTACTTAAACTATAAAAGTAAAAAGTACTGTGAGGGGCGACAAAAGCATTAAGGTCTCGCTGCATGATCATGCGCCGGGGGGGGGGTGGGGGGGGGGCTGGGGGGGGGCTGGGCGGGGGGGGGGCATTGTGCACGTTCTTATCATGCGACCCGGGGGGTTGCGCGTTATGATCTTAAAAATAGAGTAACAAGGCTATTTTTTCACCTTAGAAATATCACCAAAATAAGAAATATATTGTCGCTAAATTATGCAGAAAAACTAGTTCATGCTTTTATCACTTCTAGGTTGGACTATTGTAATGCCTATGGACTATAAGGGCCAGGGGTAGCTCAGTGGTTAAGGCATTGGACTACGGTTCGGAAGATCCCAGGTTCAAATCCCACAACCACCAAGTTGCTGCTGTTGGGCCCTTGAGCAAGGCCCTTAACCCTCAATTGCTCAGATGTATAATGAGATAAAAAAAAAAAAAAAAAAAAATGTAAGTCGCTCTGGATAAGAGCGTCTGCCAAATGCCTAAAATTTAAATGTAAATGTAATGCCTTACTGTCTGGTTGTTCAGTTAGGTGCATAAACAAGCTTCAGCTAGTCCAGAATGCAGCAGCGAGAGTCCTCACTAGAACCAGAAGATATGAGCACATCACCCCTATCCTATCTTCACTGCATTGGCTCCCTGTGAAATTTCGCATTGATTTTAAAATACTACTCTTGACATATAAGGCATTAAATGGTCTCGCGCCGCAGTATCTGAGCAAACTGCTAGTGTCTTACGATCCGCCACGCCTACTTCGGTCAAAGGATGCAGGCTGCTTATCAGTACCGCGTATTATGAAAACTACAGCTGGGGGCGGAGCTTTTTCTTACAAAGCCCCAAAATTATGGAATAGTCTTCCAAATAGTGTTCGGGACTCAGACACAGTCTCAGTGTTTAAGTCTAGGCTCAAAACCTATTTATTTAACCAAGCATTTTTATAAATACATTTGCCATAAGGTAAAGGAGCAGATCTGGGGGACTCATGGACGTAGAGTATTATGGTGAACTGGTATGTTTAGATGCTGTCTTCCTCAGTCTCATTTGATCACTCAGGTTTGTTGACGGTGAGGTGATTGTTTGCTTTACATCTCAGTTCCCCCTCATGTTTGTGTTTCCTTCTGGCTCCTCCCTTTTAGTTATGCTGTCATAGTTAGTCCTGCCGGAGTCCCTGCTTGCACTCTACAGTAAATATACATTCACATTATACATTGTGACTGTGACCATACCTAATTGCAATCTCTCCTCCTCTTCTCTTCCTCCCCCTCTTTCTCTTTCCTCTCTCCCCCTGTCTCCCCCTTTCACTCTTTCTCTCTCTCTCTCTGTCGAGCTACACATGTGGTTCCTGAGCTGCCAGTGATCCAGACTCCCTCTGCCCTCCGGACCTGTCTGATCCATCCTGGTGCCCGGTTTCTGGCTGGAGGTCTCATCGCATGGATGCCCCATGTGTCTCTTTAGGATGCGCCTGGTGTCTGGGGATGATTCTATCTACTTAGAAGATGGTTCTGGCCTCGACTGGTGTGGTCAGCTGTTTCTCTGAGGACTTGACAATTCGATAGTTCAGGACTGGAACTTTCTACAAGTCTATCTGAGTCTCGAATACCTACTGGACTCCATTTTACATCAACTATTATAACATCAATTAACATCAACTATTATAGCTGAACCTAACACTTAACACTGTATAAATGCAGATCATTTCCTGCTATCTGTTTCACCCAGATGAGGATGGGTTCCCTGTTGAGTCTGGTTCCTCTCAAGGTTTCTTCCTATTACCGTCTCAGGGAGTTTTTCCTTGCCACTGTCGCCCTCGGGCTTGCTCACCAGGGACTATCTGAACATTTTGATTCATACACATTCACATTCCATACAAACTTAAATAATTCTTTTGATTGTGTAAAGCTGTTTTGAGACAATGTCAATTGTTAAAAGCGCTATACAAATAAAACTGAATTGAATTGAATTTTTAAAATGTAAGGAGTAGAAAGTACAGATAATTGCTTAAAAATGTAAGGAGTAGAAGTAAAAAGTCGGCTGAAAAATAATTACTCCAGTAAAGTATAGATACCCAAAATTTCTACTTAGGTAAGGTAATGAAGTATTTGTACTTCGTTACTTGACACCTCTGTCCTGCACACATTGCTCAACTTTAGTAAGATGGTTTTTCTCATAAGGTTTTGTTGAGATGTATAGCTGTGTGTCGTCAGCATAACAATGAAAACTAATACCATGCTTACGGATTATGCTGCCCAGAGGAAGCATGTAAAGGGAAAAAAGCAGTGGGCCTAAAACTGAACCCTGCAGAACGCCAAACTCCACTAGAGAACATGAAGAATAATCACCATTTAAGTCTACATACTGATAACGATCGGTCAAATAGGATCTGAGCCAGGAGAGGGCTGTACCCTTAATTCCTACTACATTTTCTAATCTGTGAAGAAGAATAGCATGATCAATTGTGTCAAAAGCTGCACTGAGGTCGAGTAATACAAGCATAGTTACACAACCCTGATCAGGAGGTCATTTACTACTTTAACGAGTGCTGTTTCTGTGCTGTGATGAGGCCTAAATCCTGACTGATACAGTTCATGTATGCCATTTCTATGTAGATATGAGCATAGCTGCTCCGCTACTATCTTTTCCAGAATCTTAGAGATAAAGGGGAGGTTTGATATTGGCCTGTAATTGGACAGCTGACAGGGTTCGAGGTCAGGTTTCTTAATTATTGGTTTGATAACTGCTAATTTAAAAGATTTTGGAACATAACCAATGCTGAGTGAGGAATTAATTATTCTCAACAGCGGTTCTGTTACTTTTTCCAGCCTCTTATTGCAACTTGTCCCAACTTTTTTGGGATTTGTTGACACCATGACATTTTGATTCACCATATTTTTCCCTTAAAATGATAAATTTTCTCAGTTTAAACTTTTGTTCCGTGATTTAAAATATTGACATTTGCCATCTCCACATCATTGCATTCAGTTTTTATTCACAATTAGTTTAGTGTCCCACCTTTTTTGGAATCCGGTTTGTATTACTGGTACTATCTGTTTAAGAAAATGTGTCGGTATAGGATCTAATATACTGTACAGGGGTGCGTTTCCCAAAAGCATCGTTAGCCAACTATGGTCGCAAGTTCCGTCGTTACCAACATAGTTCAACAACTAGGTGTTTCCCGAAACCATAGTTCAAACGAACATTCGCAAACAGCGTCGCAAACTTACGTGGTTGGAACTACAGCCTTCGACCTGTGGTTAGAAGCAGAGTTCCTCACCGCGGCTGGGTGTGTTCTATTCACAGTTAACGACCCTACACCCTATTAGTTTCTAAAAAAATTCCCAACCACTTTGAGCGATTTGGAAAACTTAATGTTTTGGTGCTCAGATATTAGGTTATTTATTTTTCGGTTATTTTGATTACAAATTCACTTTAAACGATATAACAGCGGTACCATCGCAATTATTCTCCCTTCGAAGTGCCCTACAGAAGCATTATTTATGCCGGTTGGAACACAGCCTTGGTTTCGTTTGTGCGAAGAAAAGGCGAGTTTTTAACTGAGTATCTTTAAACATACCCAAAGAGAAATGTCTCATAACAATATTTGTAGTATTATGTTAGAGGTTTTCACTTATAATGAATGTTATCTGAATGTTATACAGTGCACAAAGTGTTAAGCACTAAGAAATTGTAAAATTTATGCACTACCATAGTGTAAGCCTATTTAAAATATTACTCAATATATGTAAGCCTATTTAAAATATTACTCAATATATATTCAATGAATGTACCCAAATAAATCAACAAACTGGGGTTTGGGCACTGGCTGGGAATCGAACCCGGGCCGTCCACACGGTAAGCAGAACAGCTACCACTGAGCCACCAGTTGGTCACACCTGTAAAGTCCCTCCACTTGTTTCTGACTTCCTCTGGGCTTCTCTCATACCCATTCCCAGAAGCATACAT
This sequence comes from Channallabes apus, assembly GCA_030522415.1. Classification (NCBI taxonomy): domain Eukaryota; kingdom Metazoa; phylum Chordata; class Actinopteri; order Siluriformes; family Clariidae; genus Channallabes; species Channallabes apus. Next base: position 155,593 of record CM060110.1, read on the forward strand.
TTTTTGTGCGATTTCATTCCAATTTTTTGTCCGAATTTGTAACTGCAAGCTCTTTTTTTTAGTAAATTGTGGTTTTCGTGTCATTTTTTCACGTCAACTCTCATTAAACCATGGCTGTATGTAAAGGGACTTATATAGGAAATAATATTGAGCAAAATGGGTAACAGGTGTTCACAACACAATCCCAGCGTTTTCAAAACCCATCATTTCTTTTTATTTTAATTGTACTGATGTATCAATACCAAATAAAAAATGAGTTCAAATGAAATATTGAAAAATTAAAAATGTTGCGTTTGTGACATTATTACACCACTTCTACGTTACGTCACTGCGAAAGCGCATTGAATGCGAGAGAGAGAGAAAAAAAATAAACACACTATACAGTAGGGGGCGATATGTGCCTATTGCACTACTCCGCCATTGTATCGAAGAAGAAGAAGAACGACGGTTCAAACCAACAAAGTTCTAACCATGGAAGTGCGACGCAGGTACTATGGTTTTGGGAAACACTTGTGACTAGTTAGTTATTTTCTTCAACGTTGCATCGTACTATGGTGGTTAAGCAAAGAGCTACATAGTTGTACGGGAAACGCACCCCAGGTTGATGAATTTGCAGAAGAGATGAGTGAAATTAGTTCATTCTCTTCAAGGGGAGTAAAGTATTCTAGGTTTGAATCTGACATGGCTAGGTTAACATCTGTATCAATTACATTGTTTGGTTTCAAAGCCTCAATTTTATGCCTGATATTTACAATTTTATTATTAAAAAAGTTCATGAAGTCCTCACTATTGCATGATGTTGTTGTGGAGATTTCTGTAGTGGTCTTATTTCTGGTTAATTTGGCTACGGTATTAAATAAAAATCTAGGATTATTTTTATTTTCTTCTATAAGAGTGGAGAGATACGTTGATCTAGCTACACTAAGAGCTTTCCTATAGTTCAGGATGCTCTCTTTCCATGCTATTTGAAATACTAACAATTTAGTTTGACGCCATTTACGCTCTAATTTCCGAGCGATCTGTTTTAAAGTGCGCATGTGATCGTTATACCAGGGAGCGAGTTTCTTATCTCTAATCATTTTTCTTTTAGCTGGAGCTACATTATCTAAGGTACAACGAAATGACGACTCTAAATATTCAGTCACCTGATCGAGTTCTGTGGGGTCAGACGGTGACCTAATCGAAGTTGGTAACTCTGGGAGATTACTGATAAAACTCTGTGTGGTAGTTGATGTGAATGTACGTTTAATACGGTAGCGCGGTGCTGTGCGTACATTATCACTGTGAAACACTTGAATGGAGACAAGATAGTGATCTGAGATAATTTCAGACAGTGGAATTGTGAATACATTTCTTATACTTAATCCGAAAAATATTATTAAGTCTAAAGTGTGACCTGCTTTATGAGTGGGTGCTACTACACACTGATTTACACCTACGGAGTCCAGTATGGATATAAATGCTGTTCTCAGAGGGTCTTCTGGATTCCCAAAATTAATGTTAAAATCTCCGGCAATTAACACTTTGTCTACAGAAATGACCAGGTCTGAGATGAAATCTGCAAATTCACTAAGAAATTCAGAATACGGCCCTGGAGGTCTGTAAATTATAATTAGTGGAATCGACTGAGCTGATTTAATATACTTAAATAGACTTATGTTACTGTAGAGAATTTCAAATGAGTTAAATTTGTGTCCGTGTTTTTGTACGATAGACAGATTATCATTATGAATAACTGCGACGCCTCCTCCTCTACCAGTTAACCGAGGCTGGTGTATGTAGCTGTATCCAGGAGGACTAGCTTCATTTAGAGCTACATCCTCATCCTGTTTAACCCATGTTTCAGTTAAACAGAGTATATCAAACGCCTGATCTGTGATAATTTCATTAACAATAACTGCTTTTTTCAATTCAATTCAATTCAATTTTATTTATATAGCGCTTTTAACAATGGTCATTGTCTCAAAGCAGCTTCACAAAAAATTAAGAAATTTAACAAAAAAAAAAAAAATAATAATAATAATTATAGAAAAGAAAATAATTGGAAGTGTGGATGTGTGAGAAAAATGTGCAGATAATAATGAGACGAATGAATGAAATGTCTCTGATGAGCAAGCCAAGGGTGACGGCGACGGTGGCAAGGAAAAACTCCCTGAGATGGCATTAGGAAGAAACCTTGAGAGGAACCAGACTCAACAGGGAACCCATCCTCATCTGGGCGATAACAGATAGAAATGATATAACATCTTGTGTGTTGTGCAGGTGAAAATTCAATATGACAGAAATTATTTAAATTGACATGAAGACCAGTTCAGCATAGGGACGAGTCAGTAGGTGCAGAGGGCAGATGAGGTCTGGATCACTGGAAGCACAGGAGCAGCATGTGTAGCTCCAACCATCATAAAGCTGAATCCAGCTGGAGCTGGTCCTTCTCTGGATGCCTCAGGAACCTCACAGGGTCGGCCTTTGTCTACTGAAGCTGGCAAAATCTCCCGATGCCTCGGGATGGGTAGAGAAATACAGAACAGATGAGGAGAAATAGCGTAGTTGCCATTCGGTATAGGTGTACTGGAGTATGAGATTATGGGATGAGTTATGTGTATGCCAGATTAAAAAGATGCGTCTTGAGTCTACTTTTGAACTGAGAAACCGTGTCTGCTCCCCGAACACTGTCTGGAAGGCTATTCCAAAGCTTTGGAGCTAAATATGAAAAAGCCCCGCCCCCTTTTGTAGATTTTGAAATTCTGGGAACTACCAGAAGTCCGGAGCTTTGTGATCTTAAAGCGCGTGGTGGATTGTAGCGCATCAGAAGACTGGTTAGGTATGTGGGAGCTAAACCATTTAAGGCCTTGTATGTAAGTAATACTATTTTGTAATTTATTCTAAACTGAACAGGTAGCCAGTGCAGGGATGATAATATTGGGGTTATATGATCATATTTTCTGGATCTAGTGAGAACCCTGGCGGCTGCATTTTGGATTAACTGAAGCTTGTTTATTGAGGATGCAGGACAACCACCTAGTAATGCATTACAATAGTCCAGTCTGGAGGTCATGAATGCATGAACTAGCTTTTCTGCATCAGATACGGATAAGATGTTCCTAAGTTTAGCAATATTTCGAAGATGGAAAAAGGCTGTTTTTGTGATATTTGAAATGTGATTTTCAAAAGACAAGTTACTGTCTAATATTACGCCCAGATCTTTTACTGCTGAGCTGGTAGTAACAGTACATCCTTCTAAGCGCAAGCTGAATTGTGAAAGCTGTTGTGTGCTGGTTTTTGGGCCAATAAGTAATATCTCTTATCTGAATTTAATAAAAGAAAGTTATTGGTCATCCAATCTTTTATGTCCTGGACACACTCAGTTAATCTAGACAACTTAGGTATTTCGTCTGGTTTAGTTGAGATATATAATTGGGTATCATCAGCATAACAATGGAAACTAATCCCATGTCTTCTTATGATGTTACCCAAGGGAAGCATGTATATTGAGAACAACAGAGGTCCTAAAACTGACCCTTGTGGGACCCCATATTTCACTGGCATTACACCAGACGGTTCTCCATTTAGATCTACAAAATGGTAGCGATCAGACAGGTAAGATCTAAACCATTTTAATGCCTGTCCCTGAATACCTATATAATTTTGTAAGTGATCTATGAGAATATTATGATCTATAGTGTCGAATGCAGCACTAAGATCAAGCAGGACTAGCAATGAGATGCAGCCTTGGTCTGAAGCTAAAAACAAGTCGTTTGTAATCTTAACTAGTGCAGTTTCTGTGCTATGATGGGGCCTGAAACCTGACTGAAATTCTTCAAGGATGTTGTTATCCTGCAAGAATGTGCAAATTTGAGCTGATACTACTTTTTCTAGTATTTTTGATATGAACGGGAGGTTTGAAATCGGTCTGTAATTTATTTCATTCGCGTCCAAATGAGATTTTTTAAGAAGCGGCTTAATAACTGCTAACTTGAAAGGTTTAGGGACGTGACCTAGATGTAATGAAGAATTAATAATGTTTAGAAGTGGCTCTCCAACCGTAAGCATCACTTCTTTTAAAAATCTGTTTGGGATTGGGTCTAACAGGCACGTTGTTGATTTAGCCGAGGTGATGAGTTTATACAGCTCTTCCTGTCCTATACCTGTAAAGCAGTGAAAATCTAAATGTGAAGCTATAGGCTGAACTGGATCGTGAGATACTATTAGAGGTTGAACCTCCGTTATTTTCTTCCTGATATTATTGATTTTTTCATTAAAGAAGTCCATAAAGTCTTCACTTCTAAACTGTGATGGGATACTCTCTGCGGGCATCTTAGGTTTTGTTAGGCGAGCCACTGTACTAAATAAGAACCTGGGATTGTTTTGGTTTCTTGCTATCAGTTGGCTAAGATGCTCAGTCCTAGCAATTTTTAGAGCCTGTCTATAGCTGCACATACTGTCTTTATACGCAATTCGAAAAACTTCTAATTTAGTTTTCCTCCATTTTCGCTCGAGGTTACGGGTTGCTCTCTTTAGGGCGCGAGTATGACTGTTGTACCACGGTGCAAGTGTTTTATCTCTGACTTTTTTTAATCTGATGGGAGCAACAGTGTCTAATGTACTGGTAAGAATAGTGCCCATGCTGCTAGTCACTTCATCTAGATCATCTGCATTTAGGGGTCTAATAAGAAATTGGGACAGATCCGGCAGATTACTTGTGAATCTGTCTTTAGTAGTGGGATTCATATTTCTAACAGATTGATAACGTGGGGAGACACAGCTAATCTGTTCTATGGGTAGAGTATATGTCAGGAGGTGATGATCTGTGATATCATCACTTTGAGGTATGATCTCTATATTAGAGACATCTATACCATGGGATATAATTAAATCTAGCGTATGATTAAAGCGGTGAGTTGCTCCAATTATATTTTGCTTAACCCCAAAGGAATTTAGTAAATCCATAAATGTGAGTGCTAAAGCGTCGTTAGCATCATCTACATGTTAAAGTCTCCTACTATCAATACTTTGTCAGAGTTAACCAATAGGTCTGATAGCAGATGTCCAAATTCTTTAAGAAAATCGCCATATGGCCCCGGGGGTCTGTACACGGTGGCCAGGGTAAAATATAGCAAGGGTTTATTACGTATTTCATTTAGTGCAACATTAATGATAAGCACTTCAAATGAATTAAACCTGGGCCTTATTTTCTGGGTAACAGTGAGTACATCATTGTAGATAGTGGCGACACCACCACCGCGACCAATTAGACGGGGCTCGTGCTTATAGAAATATCCTGACGGAGTAGACTCATTCAGACCAAAATATTCATTTGGTTTAAGCCAGGTTTCGGTGAGACAGAGTGCGTCAAGGCAATAATCTGAGATAATTTCATTAACAATAAGTGCTTTAGGCGCAAGGGATCTAATGTTGAGTAGTCCAAACTTTAGAGGTGGATTTTGACTACTTATTTTGCCTTTTTCTGGTTTTATGGTTATCAGATTGTTTCGGGCAAATTTAACAAATTTATTCTTTTTTCTCAGTATTCGGGGAACAGACACAGTTTCTATAGGACAAGCTATGTGTGTGCGTCTAACACTACGGTGAGTTCCCAGATAGCAAGGTGACATTGATTCAATGTTGAAATTTCATCAGAATCATCATTTTGGTTGAGGTTGATTTTTCAATGCTAAATAATGTTGAATCAATGTTGTTAATTCAATGCTTTTCAGTGTTGAAAAGAAAAACATTGAATCAATGTTGATTTTTGGTTGTGGAACCCATCCTCATTCAACAATGTAAGGCAAATTAAATTAACTAAGTACATTTCTATAAAAATGTGTATGCATGTGTGTATGTGTTTAAAACAGGTAAAAAAATTGACTACAAGAGATTTGCCATGGTGCTTAAAAAAAAAAAAATATTATTATTTTATATATATATATATATATATATATATATATATATATATATATATATATATATATATATATTAGTTATTGAGGAAAAAAAATAATTTGACGGTAAGTTTTGTGTATTTACCTTGCTGTCTAGTTTACTCACTTGAGAGCTTAATTCCTGTTTGCCGTTCAAAAGTACTCAATTTTCGGCTCGCATTTAACATCGGAGGGTGTTTTTACACTGTCGCCACGTCAGTATAATACACTCTACAGGCATGAGAATTCAATATGTTGTACTCTGGAAGTTCCTGCCACTCACGGTGAAAGAATTTTGGCGATGCGACCTACGGTATTCTGTTGGGAAGCATTTGTTTGAGACCTTAGTTCCTGTTTCCCGTTGTCTGTGTCTGACCCAGAGCAGTGTGCGTGCCCCACATGGAAAGAACCTATATGAGGATATATGCGCATTTATGAAACCTATATGCAGTATATATGCGCATATAACCGCACCTATATGGGGCCAGGGGTAGCTCAGTGGTTAAGGCATTGGACTATGGTTCGGAAGATCCCAGGTTCAAACCCCACAACCACCAAGTTGCCACTGTTGGGCCCTTGAGCAAGGCCCTTAACCCTCAACTGCTCAGATGTATAATGAGAAGTATAATGTAAGTCGCTCTGGATAAGAGCGTCTGCCAAATGCCTAAATGTAAATATGAGGATATATGCGCATATATGAAACCTATATGCAGTATATATGCACATATATGATAATATATATGCTGCATATATGCGTATAAATGCCACATGTAGGCAACATTGAGGTGCATATATGTGCATATACAGGCCATATAGGTCTCCTGTATTGCTTCTTTATATCCACATATAAGCCCTACTGTATATGTACATACAAGATATGTCTCCTATGGCAGGATCTGGTCATTTTAGCTCATATCTCACTTTGGCAACTGTCATACATGATGCCTAGCTCATATTTTCTATTATCAAGGCAATAACTAAGAACTAACAAAAAAAATGCAAAAAACTAATCCTAATTGGCCACATGCAGTATATGAGGATATATGCACATATATGAAACCTCAGTCTCCGTGAAAATCTTTTTGAAACACGTCACTAAAATGAACTGAAATGAGAAATATATCTATATAAAGCTTAAAGTGTCTACTTTTAAATGATGCAAGTCACACTGAAAACAAATATTCTCAGTTTATGTAATCCGTATGAAACCAAGGAGAGGCACAGAATTTCTGTCACACTTATATGCTAATGACCCGAGGCAGGACACGCCCATGCGCCAATCACACGGAAATCAGTCCGGGTAATTTACATACTAGACCACGCCCCCGGACACCGGCATGAAAAACGAACACAGAGAGACAGGCTTGAAAATACTCCGATTCAGTGAGTTTTCAGCACGTTTTGGAAGAAGGCACGCGCTTACACATCCGAGGAAACTCTTCAGAATGTTCTGGAAAGTTTACATTTACCTCAGAAGAAGACTGATGTGGCTAATATGTTTGGAATCTACAGTATGACTTACCGCCAGTCAGATGGTTCGTAGTGTCCTGGAGATGTTGTCAGAGAGGACCGCTGCTCCAGCTCTGCTAGGGTGTAGGCCATCGGTGTGATAGAGCCTAGGACGCTCCCAGAAAACATTCCAGTTATCAACAAAGCGTAATTTCTGTTGTTGACACCAAGATTGTAACCATTCATTAAAGGCAAATAATCTACTGAACTTCTCGATTCCTCGCTGAAATGTGGGAAGCGGTCCAGATACGATGATCCTTGTCGTGGGTGATGTGCTGCGAGATGCGATGCGAGAGATCTAATATTTAACAATCCTAGCTTCAGATCAGAGGTGCCGGCTGCGCATTCAGTATGATCCGAGTTTGTGGTCTTTATGTTAATTAGATTATTGAAACAGACTTTCTGAGTCTTTCTACATTTTTGCTTAGATCGGGGAACAGACACAGTCTCAATAAGGTGAACCCTGAGTGACGACTCTATGCAGCTAGCAGACGGTTGGTTTAGCCTGTCTGTCTGCTCCCTGGCCTGGGCTCTGGATTGTCACCGATTAACTAGACCTCTACTGAGACTATGAGCTATATTACAGGAAATGAGAGCAGCACCTTCCCGAGTGGGATGGACACCGTCCCGCCCTAACAGGCCAGCTTTGCCCTCAAAGGTCTTCCAATTATCTATGTAGCCCACATTATTTTTGGAGCACCACCTGGACATCCAGCGGTTCAGCGACCATAACCTGCTGTAAGCTATGTCGCCACGTCTCATTGGGATGGGACCAGAGCATATTACTTCATCGGATACATATTTACATATTATAATATGTGATGTGCCAATTATGTACAGTAAGTCTGTTTTATCATGGATATCCATACAGTATATCATGGATTTCAGGATATCATGTTTCCCCATCATATGCGGGTGTTTAGATAGATAGATAGATAGATAGATGTGAATAAGATGAATAACTATGAGTGTGGTGTTCTATAATCGCTATACCTGTGTGTTTGATATGTACACCATAAAACTGGATGTTTGAGTGGGTTAAAAAAAAAAGACTATCCTGGTTATCACGAGTATACACTCTACACATGCTATAATAAATTACAAAGTATAACCTTAACTATATTTAGAATAAATCAGTATCACATCCATCATCACACAGCTAATGTAGGTGTAATAAAAGTAGTCGCGATGTCAGTACTCGCCCAGCAAACCAGTCTTTTGCAGCGGCTTAAAACGTCTGAATTATCTTCAAATATACAAAAAAAGTGAAAAGACACTCGATTATTTAGCATAGGTTATTTGTATAATTAAAAGAGTTCATAAAAACACTTTAAAACGAGAGAAAAACTGTTAAAATCCTCGTTCGCCTTCTCAGCGTTAGGTAGCGAGTGACGTCATGATTTGAATCTGCGAGCGACCGGGGACACACAGGGAAACTGAATTTCCCGGAACACCGGCGCTCTTTCCTTCACACGCGAGAGCGACGGGGTTTCCCGCCCCTGCACTCGGTAATGTTACCGTCTGTGGAAAAATTCTGTACAGCAGCAGAAACTAATTTAGGAAGCAGTCAAACAGTTCAGCGAGTGACAATTCAAGACAAAGAATAAAGATAGATAGATAGATAGATAGATAGATAGATAGATAGATAGATAGATAGATAGATACTTTATTAATTCCAAAGGAAAGTCCAGATATCCACACTGTAAACCCAAACAGTTGTGCTAGCTCATAACTAATAGGGTCATAACAATCAAATGTCGTAATCCAGTTGACCAAACTATAAAGTGTTGAGCTCTGTTGAGATTTAAGACACTTTAATTGTCGCCATATTTTATAGCTAATTTGTGTGGAACGCTGAAAAAGTTTAGAAACCACACAGTAGCGTCATAATGTACTGGTGGGCGGGGCTTATCTCTCCCTCAGGAAAGCTGAGTCAGCCATCTTGATTTTGCCTTGATATGGAGTGTCTTGGCCAGCCCACGTTGATGTGGAACACAGTTTAATTTGTTTTTGTTTGTTTGCAATGCGTTTTTTTTTCATTAGTCGTATTGCTCTCGTTTTCTTAAGCGCCGTCTTAGCATCAGGCCTGATTTGGTAAGTAACGCTAATACCCCTATATCACCTATGCGGTTTGACTCACGGCTAGATGAGGAGTTAGACACAGTGAGTTGCCGCGATTTCCCGCCGACATTCTGCGAAGTTCTGTAAGAACCGTAAGAGGACCGGCAAAAAAACAAAAACAATTAAACCAATTTATTTATTTTTTTTTTTGCCGGTCCTCTTTCGCGCAGAAAGATGTAAACCTAATCACAGCACCAAAAACTCGCGGTGAATCATGATGAACCGTATTTGTGGCCACCACGCAACTGTTATTGCTGTTCGCCGGTAATGCATGTGGGTACTGTGAGTGTACTTATTTCAATAAGTGTCCGCATTACACAGTCTATATTTGACGTTGTCGAGCTGTGTGTATGTGTGTGCTAGCGTGAAACGAACAATGCTAAACAACATAATGTCAGTGTTATGATGCTAACCTGTGTTTGTATTTCTTTGTAGGCTCAAGTGTGTGGTTGTGAGATCATCTCGAAATCATTTTAACAGTTCAGGTAGGATGTATTATGAAATAGTGTTATTAACAATTAGTTTTATTTCATGTGTTTCCACAGTCATTCCTTTGCTATTATCTTTAAATGTTTTTAGCACTTGAACCCTTTATTACCCCTCCGGTTACCCTTCGGTTAACAGGGTCAATTTGACCCCATGCGATGTTTAACGCCTATATAAACATGATTAACATTATTATTATTTTGGCTTCAGATTTAATGACTTTTCCTAATTTAATGAGGATAATTCTGCAAACATTAAATTAACATGATGATATATTTTTAATGTCCTCTACCCATTTTGTCACATCTGTTGTATTTGGGGTCAGTTTGACCTCAGACTCTTTATGTATAAAACATAAGAAATAAAAGTTTACACATATTTTTTGGTTCATATTGAGGACACTATAAAATGCTATTTTTATAACATTTACTATAATTTTCTATATTCAGTGTAATATTCAAAACATAATTTTTGTGTTTTACTGTGGAGGAGCAAACGTATAAATGTTCACACAGAAGCCTTCTGAATCATCTTTCTTTGTGTTTTTTGGGCTCTCTTTATGCTTTCTCTCTATTGAAAATGGCCTCTAAGCAAAGGTTTTCTGTCAATAAGATTTTATTTAAAAGGCCTATTTAACAAGTCAACAAAGGTATAAATGACCTGAGAAATTTTTTAGTCAAAAAGTCATATTCTGGAGGTTTCACTTGCTGGGGTCAAATTGTCCCCACTGGAAAAAAGGTGTTGGTGGATTTTAGGGTAACAGGAGGGTTAATACTTATTATTAAAACAGAAATAGCAGATCTATAAGCACACAACTTTGATGCTTTGCTTGTTTATAACTAACTTGCTCACCTTTTAACATTTTCATTTTTACTAAAAATTAGTGTACAGTGAATGTTTTTGATATATTTGACACACATTTTAACTTTAAAAATAAATAGATTTTTTAATAGCCAAAAGTCTAAAACAGGGCTGAAATGGTTTAGATTTTCATTGAAAATATTTAAATTGCAGGCTGAAGTTGGCCCAATGGAATGGAAGTGCAAGTTGTGCTCTGCAACATCAAATACCCGGGGGCAATTATTTTGGCACTATACTGTACTGCATAGCCAATATTCAAGAGTGTCCCCCCTACCATGTCTCTATGACATTTGTATTTGTACTTTTCCATCATTTGAAGCAATGAAAGCTCATCTGTCAAGATCTCATAATGATACATGTAGAGTAGGTCCACCTGAAGGAGCATGTGGTGTTTTTACATGTCCTTTGTGTAACTTCAAGCAGCCCTTTTCTGAGGAAATTCTATTTGGTCATTTGAGAAGTCATTTACGAAGTCATGAGATGGTAGCATGCCCATTCAAGAACTGTAATTACAGAACAAATAGCTCCTCAGCGTTTAATGCACACACAAGTAGAGAACATGGTGGTGATTCAGACTTTGGTGAATGTGTTGTATTGGCAGACAATGATAGCACCCCAGTTGTAGTTGCAGCAGAACGTCTTGGGGAACCTGCTGAAAGTCACAGTGCAGGGTCTGCGGACACATTTAATCTTAATGAGGTAAACAGTCAGTGTGACACAGACACTTTTAAGCCCAGTTGAACCATAACTTGGCATCATTATTCCTAAAGATGTAATCTATTCTTCATGTATCTGACACGGCATCTCAGGAAATAGTGGAACATCTGACTCGGATATTTTCCTCGTCCCAACCGATAGTCAAACATGACATTAGAGAGGTCTTACAGAGTCATGACATCACTGTCAGTGAAACACTTCTAAATGAGGTTGTCAGTACTGTTATGGACAGTAATGCTATTGTTAGTGCCGCAGCTAAGGGGAAGCAGTTATCCTTAACCAAGAGAAGGAAAACCTTCTTCGAAAATAATTACCCTGTGGTGAAGCCTGTACAGTATCTGCTACAGCCAGGACACACAGCAGTGCATGTTCCCATTCTTGCGATGATACAAAACATCTTTAATCATACAGATGTTCTGGACAAAAGTAAAGAAACAAAAGTGGCACAAATCGGTCATTATGTAAGCCACCGCGATGGTTTGTACTTCAAAGAGAACACATTCTTGTCTTCAGATGAGTTAAAGATTCCACTCATTTTGTACACTGATGATTTGGAAATAGCCAATCCACTTGGCACATCATGCAAAATACGCAAAATATGTTCAGTATATTGGACGCTTGCTGATCTTCCCAGTAAATACCGATCAGCCCTCCATGTGATTCAGCTCCGTACACTTGAACAAGACGGGGTATTCATTGAGTCTGTTGGTAAGGTAGTTCAAGGAACAGTCATGTGTGTGGTGTCTGACAATCTTTCAGCCCATGATTTGGCAGGCTTTTCTAAGTCTTTTAGAGCAGAATATTTTTGCAGATTCTGCACAGCAACACAAGCTCAACTTCAGACTCATGAAGTTGCAAGTGGGGAGTTCAGTCTTAGGACAAAAGACAGCCATAATAGTGATGTGCATGCTGTAATGCGTGGGGAAAGTCAGAGTCAGAATGGTGTTCAGGCAGATTGTGTCCTGAGCCAGCATCTAGAACATTTTCATACCGTCACTGGCTTTCCACCTGATGCCTTCCACGACCTTTTTGAGGGCATTGTGCCCGTAGAGCTCGCCCTGTGTATAGGAGAGATGATCCGTCACAAATACTTCACCTTGAATAGTTGAATGAGAGAATTCTATCGTCACACAGACAAGCTTGAAAAACCTCATAAAATACCACAGACCTTCGCTGTAAAGAAAAGCATTGGAGGTAATGGCCATGAAAATGCCACATTGCTTAGATTGCTCCCTTTAATTATTGGCAATGCAGTTCCTGAAGAGGATGAAGCATGGACTGTGCTAATGGACTTAAAAGAGGTAGTAGAGTTATCGCTGTGCTCAGAATTCACAGAGGAGTCCATCCAGTATTTACAATCCAAGATACAGGATCATAAAGAGATGCTGAAAGAAGCCTTTCCAGATTTCAAACTCCGTCCTAAGCATCACTACGTTGAACACTATCCTGACCTTGTACGCCGTTTTGGGCCCCTTGTACACTTGTGGACGATGAGGTTTGAGGGTAAACACCGTTTTTTCAAGAGAGTTGTGCACGACACACAAAACTTTAAAAATGTGTTAAAAACACTTGCAGACAGGCATCAATACATGGTAGCATACCATCTCAGTGCCTCAGGATTCTTCAAACCTCACCAGCAAACATCAAATGTCTCTTCTGTACTGGTATCAATGCTTCCAAATGTCGCCAAGACATACATTGAACAAATAACAGCAAGCAATGTTATTTACAGTACATTAAAGGTCTGCATTGATGGAACTGATTATGATGTAGGAATGTTTTTGTCTGTGGGACAATAGGGAGGACTGCCTAATTACTGTAGAATTCAAAAGGTTCTCCTGGTTAACGGTACAGTTGTCTTTCTTTGCCAAGAGCACACATCACACTACATTGAACACCTGAGATCTTACGAATTTTCCCCAAACAATCTGACTGTTCACACCCCATCAGAGCTTAATGACAAAACACCTCTCTGTGCTTACAACATTGATGGAAGATTGATCTCGACACCCAAACGTTTCATATTATTAAACTGAAGGTTTGTTGAAGGAGGTAAACAGATGACCAACATTCTCTTGGAACTGTGGACCAGTTGGTATGTGGACATGTAAATGTTGTATGTGTCACCTTCACTCTCCATGAAAATGTATGTGTTTGTCTTTTAGGAAGCAAAAGATGGCTGCTGCCCAGAAGCATGTGCTGCGTGTGTATGTGGCACGAGACATCGCCCTGAAACTTACTCTACTTGAGCGACCAAAGTCAGTGAAGGAGCTGAAAGAAATAATGCAAGAGAGGTTCAAGCCGAGATCGGATGAGGACTTTAGCCTGCATTATGAGGATCCGGACTTTGATGGTGAGCTTTGTTTACTTGTGGACATCAAGGAGTTACCAGAGAAGGGCACGTTGAGAGTCGTCAGACCTGAAGGTGACGCCTCATCTACTGCATCTTCTTACACAGACATACTCCCACATGCATTACAGCGGCAGAAGAGTTGGCCTGATCACTTTGTTGTTCCTGGTTTTGGTTATGAAATGGAGCATATTCTAGAAGAAGGAAATCATGTTTATGAAGAATCAGGAAAATTGCTGAAGTTAAAGAGGTCACATAAGAGTGAAATCCTTTAAAAAATGGCAGAAACGATCTACAGTTTTAAACCATACCCAGATGAAAAGGAATTGGCAATGGCTGCTAAAGCTTTGATTACAGCTCATCCATGTCTCAGAATGACGGCTGGTGAAGACGGGGAGTTGGGATGGAAACGGCACATAGGGTACAAGATTGCGTCTTACCGTAACAATCCGTAAAAAAAAAAAAAGCTGGGGTTGCAGAAGTAGCCATTAACACAGGGAGGCGGAGCCGAAACAACCCCGACAAAGATCCCCCCCATCAGAACATAAAGAAAGCTCGAAAAGCTGAGGTCAACTACATCATCAACCTACCGAACGATCAAACCCCAGCCACTCTGGAAACAATGAGAGAAGAAATCATACATGAAGTCGAAAAGACTGAGAGAAACCAATTAGTCAAAGGCAAGCTCATGAACACATCCTATGCTCTTCATCGCCAAGAAATGGTTGGAGCTCTTGTAGCTCCGCGGGTGAGAGATGTCATGGGCAGATGGACAGCCCTACTTATGGAGTCACAGGTAAATAAATAAATAATATTTTATTATTCGACTGTTTCTCCCTGTTGAGAGCAATTAATCAACATGACTCTTAACCACGCCCACTTTGAAAATGATAGATTTTTCCAATATTTAAATGACTATTTAAAAATAAAAACGTTCAATAGATTCACCAGAAAGCAAAAGGCAAATGTAAAAGTTGACGACACATCACGCTAAACAAAACAAAATATTCAGAGGTTTATTATTAGATTTCCTTTAGATAACATTATACAGCCTGTTTTAAATTATAGAATGACAATGAACTTTCTATTTTGACCTTGGTTCTGACTCATCCCTAATAGATTTGCCCTTGGTATTGCTACCTGCCAACTGAAAACTTCTCAAAATACATTCACATTTCTCTTCCTAATTCATCTTTATAGTTTCTGTGTAATTCTGTCTATGTACAGGTGTGTGCAGAGATCCACCGAATCAACAACATTAACCTGCGCAATCAATTCTACAAGGAGCTGGACAGACACACGCCTAAACTCATCACCTTGTTCAGAGACAAGGCCACCAAGACTGGCGAGATAGCGGAGGAGCTATAGCCGAGCTCATGAGGATTTATGACTTTCAGGTGAAGTTTTAACTTTGCATGATTCAGAAACAGATTATTAATAGATTGAAGAAATAGTGATTTACTGTTTTTTACTGAAGAAATAGTGACCCAAAGTACTGTATCTACCATCTATAGCAATGACCCCCACCAGAATATAGAGCTATTTAACAGCTATTTAAGTGTTTGCTCTGCATTTATGTAACTACTATTGTAATGTTGTTGTTTTTTGTCCACTTAGGAACAACGTGATTCCGTGCACTTCCTGTCTACTTGCGTGAAGATGCCTCCAAGGTCTTCAGGAGCTGTAACGTACAGTAAGTGTACTGGCCTCACTATCGATCCCTTTGCCTAGCTATCCAGTCAGCTTAAACATAGGGGAACAAGTGGGGTATTCCAGAAAGCAGGTTAGGTGAAAACTCCGAGTGAACCCTGAGTTAAGGGAAACTCTGAGGTAACCATTCCAGACGGCTATTCCAGAAAGTAGGTTCAACAAACACTGAGCCTAACCCTGAACTCTGAGGTGACTTGCCCTGTAAAGTGAAACTCTTGAGTTTTCAGTTCAGGACCCTCTGTCGGACGTGGTGGAGGTGAGCAACACCTTTATGTTCATCTACTCAGCAGGATGTTATAGGACACAGATGTGTGTTAAACAGCATCTGTTGGTGGTAAAAGCTACGATAAGTTAAAATATCTGTTAATAGTTAAAACACTGAATAACAGTCAACCACTTCCTCAAAGGCTAATATGAAAGAAAGTGATGTTACATTCAAACTGAAAAGACGACGGCATCTAAAACTCTCAGTGATTTTTATTATGGCCGCGTGCAGAAAATGTCTGCTTCCTGTTTTCTCCCCCGTTGCCATGGTGAATCACAGTATTGGAGCTCCATTCATGATGACTTTTTACTAGTCGTCAGGCACAGGCTCAACTCAGAGTTAACATACTCAGGGTCGACTTACCTAACTCTTGAAAACTCCGAGTTTCACTTCACAGGGTAAATCAAGTCCGAGTTCAGGGTTCGGCTCAGAGTTTGTTGAAGCTCCTTTTGGAATATCCCCCAGGACCTGTTTATAAAGTTCACTTGAGGTATTCTACAAACTGACATGTAGAAATTATGAAAAGGTAAATATAAAGCATTCCAGTAGTCAAAAAGTGTTAACCGATGGGTGTGAAACTAACATAAGATATGAGCAATATGTACAGAAAATAGTTTAAACATGTAGCTTAGTTGCAGTCTAAATGCTAAGTGACAGTAATGTCTAGACATCATTAGCATGATTTGTATCCTTGAGGGACTGAATTCATTCTTGTATTATCTGTGTTTTATAGTCAGCAGATGGTCCAGACCTCACTGACACTCCATTACATCACTCCTTACAGTTGTCATGGACGACACTACTGATGCGTCCCTCTTCAGCCCTGAGATCATCTGGGTACATCTATGCACTACAGTACCCAAAGAATCTTCAACTTACATTCACATTTATCCAAAGAGTTGTGGTGTGTCTTGAGGACAACAAACCACTGAAAGGGCATCTGCTGACACTGAAGAATGATTTGTTCAGTGAGTGAATCATTCAGAATGGATTATTTGTTAAGCTGAGTATTGAGGATGTTTTTTTTCCCCCCTCTTTACAAATAATTTGCCTCTTCTACCTCAGGATTAAGACGTGACAATGTTGACCTGTTCTACCTCAGATCTTATACATTGATTGTTAATAGATAAATTTCACATTGACGTATTGCTAAAGTGTTTTGTACTGAATAACGTGGGAAACGACTGTTCAATTCATGCACTATACATGTTTAATGTTCTGTTGCCTAATGCCTACCTTGATGCACTACCTTTATGTTGCCAGTTGAAGTACGGCACAGTTAAACCAGTACTTTATTTAAATGTTATTTGTGTTTTTCAAGGAACCGTAAGTGCCGAAACGTTTTTAAACAGTGTTAAACGGCTCCACATTCGGATAGTTGTCATTGCTGTTGAGGATGGAGTAAACTTTAGAATCTTATTGAATTTTATCATGAATCCTTGGAGTTTTTATCATAATGTGAGATGGAGACCCAAAATACTGAATATACACTCTGTAGCAATGATCACTACCAGAATATGGAACTATTAACACTTAATTTAAAACAGATTTTGTTTTTATGGAGTCATTTCCTTTTCCTTTTGATTTACTTTATGACAAGCACTTTGTTTTGACTGAGCTCCTTTAATTTGTGCCTTTTAAAAAGGACATTGTGTTCAATAAAAAAAGTTGTTAAATTGTCACTGTGGTGTCACTTTCATGTTTTCTAATATTATTAGCTGATTATAATTGTGTAGGGGGCCGACATCAGTCTTTCACTTTTTAGAAATTATTTTGAGTGCAGTTCCCACATTTTGAGTTAAAATTTTTTGAAAGTTTTGAGTGTATTTTCCACATTATATGAGTTGGAAAAAATAGAAAAAATTTTGTGAATTACTCCCCAATTATAAGTTGAGGAATATCAATAATTATAAGATAGCATTGAGATAATTTGAGGCAACTGTAAATATAATTTTTATCTTATGTAAACTTAAAACATTTAAACTTAAATATTTTTGTGTAATCTGTTACAAAATAATTTTTGAGTTCTGTGAACTTATTAGGGTTTACGGTGCAGCAGCAGTAGAGAGAGTAACAGTAAGACAGGTTATAGACTCCACACTGTATATCTTACATACAGTCAGTAGACACAGGGTTAATGTGGGAACTGACCAGAGGTACTACTGCAATGATGGACAAAAACTACAAGATATATAAAAAGGGTATAAATAAAAAATATATAAATTACAATAAAAAAAAGAGAAATGGGGTTAATTGCAGCGACGCCATTGATGTACAATTTTATATGTGACAAAGTCACAGTGCGACAGATATTAATTGTTTAAAGACTTATGACTTCATACTAAATATTAAACTGAAATGTTGTAATTGCGTTGCGTAAAATAATTTGTGACAAAAATGTGTTTATTTATTTATTTCATTTTAATCAGACTGACATTAAACCGTATCCAAACTTTACATTTTTCTTAATTACAAAGTTTTTATGGTTACCTTTATTTATAAGCAATATAAATGTAAGAAAGTGTAAACAGCATGTATGTTGTTGCTGCTGCTTAGGAAATTAATCCATCTAATCTTCTTACTGAATGTGACTCTACATTACCGAGCGCAAGGGCGGGAAACACATCGGTCACGTGTGTGAATGAAACACCGCCGGCTTTACTTTGAATATAGCGTCTATTGCAGAGGGGTGATTTTAACCGTTTATTGTGCACCTGGCAACCCAGCCTGTTAGTTAAGAGTGCTGTGTTCCGATCGGTAAGTAGTTTATGAGAAGTAGACTACACAGGGAGGAGGAAGTACACTTTAAAGTACACTGCGGCCCGGACAGCAGCACGCGACACTCCACTGCACTTCCGGTGAAACCCCGGATGTGGAGGCCTGAATTTTATCACCTGAATTTGTAAGATTGAAAAATAACAAAGATTGTATTTTTAACACCTGAAAATATTTTTGAACAGCAATTTATTAACTTGAATATTTTTGCATTGCATTTTAAATGCTTGAATTACATTTTCACTTGAAATATACAACCAAAATAAACTGCAATGCAGAAAAAGTCAAACATTTTTATTTCAACACGTTTTTTTCAGTTCATGTAATTCAACCTGATATTTTGCTTTCAGGAATTTTGGCACTAATATACTTCCATAACATAGGACCCCTTCTTTCATATCACCTTCACAATTCTTGCATCCATTGAACTTGTGAGTTTTTGGACAGTTTCTGCTTGAGTTTCTTTGCAGGATGTCAGAATAGCCTCCCAGAGCTGCTGTTTTGATGCGAACTTCCTCCCACCCTCATAGATCTTTTGAGGATTCTCCAAAGGTTCTCAATGGGGTTGAGGTCAGGGGAGGATGGTGGCCACACCATGAGTTCCTCATCTTTTATTCCCATAGCAGCCAATGACACAGAGGTATTCTTTGCAGCATGAGATGGTGCATTGTCGTGCATGAAGATGATTTTGTTACGGAAGCCACGGTTCTTCTTTTTGTACCATGGAAGAAAGTGGTCAGTCAATATACTTTGCCGAGGTCATTTTCACACCTTCAGGGACCCTACAGGGGCCGACCAGCTCTCTCCCCATGATTCCGGCCCAAAACACGACTCCGGCACCTCCTTGTTGACGTCGCAGCCTTGTTGGGACATGGTGGCCATCCACCAACCATCCACTACTCCATCCATCTGGACCATCCAGGGTTGCACGACACTCATCAGTAAACAATACTGTTTAAAAACCTGTCTTCATGTATGCCTGGACCCACTGCAACCGTTTCTGCTTGTGAGCATTGATTAGGGGCCGAATAGTAGGTTTATGCACAACTGCAAGCCTCTAAAGGATCCAACACCTTGAGGTTCGCGGGACTCCAGAGGCACCAGCAGCTTCAAATACCTGTTTGCTGCTTTGTAATGGCATTTCAGCAGCTGCTCTCTTAATCTGATGAATTTGTCTTGCAGAAACCTTCTTCATTCTGCCTTTATCTGCACGAACCTGTCTGTGATCTGAATCAGACACAAATGTCTTCACAGTACGATGATCACACTTAAGTTTTCATGAAATATCTAATGTTTTTATACCTTGTCCAAGGCATTGCACTATTTGACACTTTTCGGCAGCAGAGATCCTTTTTCTTTCCCATATTGTTTGAAACCTGTGGCCTGTTTAATAATGTGGAACAACCTTCTTCAGTACTTTTCCTTTAATTGTCCTCATCTGGCAAACTAATTATCACACGTGTCTGAGATTCATTTCAGTGATCCAAAGAGCACTGTGACACAACACCATCCATGAGTTTAATTTAAACACTAAACATTTAATATTTATGACACTTACTGTACCTCCAATTTGCAGAATAATTTGGAACGCGGTGTAAAGTCAGATAGACAGAGATCTCTGTGGCTTGTGCAGACTGACACCATAACAGACACATGCACACTTTTCTTAAAGAGACACAGACCTTTAATATGGCCAAACTTGCAATGATCTGCTTTACTAGAGGGAAGAAGTAAAGGAAGGACAGAAAGAGGAAAGGAGTGAATGAGTGACGGAATGAAGAAGAAAGAAAAGAGTAGTGCAGCAGGAAAAGAAGGAGGGAAGGAAGGAAGGAACGAAGGAAGGATGGAAGAAAAGATGAAGAAACATGAAGGTGAATAAGATGACTGGAAGGAAGGAAGGACAGACAGGGAATAGATGCTGAGAGGAAGGATGGAAGGAAAAAGGAAGGAGGTTAAATGGGAAGAAAGATTTTGATCAGATTGTGTACGATTAATGGGTGTGTCATGGTAGACCTACAGGTATGAGTGAAAAAAAAGAGGCTCACTGGATCGAGCACCAATTCGGAGGACAGCAGGATTATGATCTATTCAATTCAATTCAATTCAGTTTTATTTGTATAGCGCTTTTAACAATTGACATTGTCTCAAAACAGCTTTACACAATCAAAAGAATTATTTAAGTTGTATGGAATGTGAATGTGTATGAATCAAAATGTTCAGATAGTCCCTGGTGAGCAAGCCCGAGGGCGACAGTGGCAAGGAAAAACTCCCTGAGACGGTAATAGGAAGAAACCTTGAGAGGAACCAGACTCGACAGGGAACCCATCCTCATCTGGGTGAAACAGATAGCAGGAAATGATCTGCATTTATACAGTGTTAGGTTCAGCTATAATAGTTGATGTTAATTGATGTTATAATACTTGATGTAAAATGGAGTCCAGTAGTTATTCGAGACTCAGATAGACTTGTAGAAAGTTCCAGTCCTGAACTATCGAATTATCAAGTCCTCAGAGAAACAGCTGACCACACCAGTCGAGGCCAGAACCATCTTCTAAGTAGATAGAATCATCCCCAGACACCAGGCGCATCCTAAAGAGACACACGGGCATCCATGCGATGAGACCTCCAACCAGAAACCGGGCACCAGGATGGGTCAGACAGGTCCGGAGGGCAGAGGGAGTCTGGATCACTGGCAGCTCAGGAACCACATGTGTAGCTCGACAGAGAGAGAGAGAGAAAGAGTGAAAGGGGGAGACAGGGGGAGAGAGGAAAGAGAAAGAGGGGGAGAAAGAGTAGAGGAGGAGAGATTGCAATTAGGTATGGTCACAGTCACAATGTATAATGTGAATGTATATTTACTGTAGAGTGCAAGCAGGGACTCCGGCAGGACTAACTATGACATCATAACTAAAAGGGAGAGCCAGAAGGAAACACAAACATGAGGGGGAACTGAGATGTAAAGCAAACAATCACCTCACCGTCAACAAACCTGAGTGATCAAATGAGAGTGAGGAAGACAGCATCTAAACATACCAGTTCACCATAATACTCTACGTCCATGAGTCCCCCAGATCTGCTCCTTTACCTTATGGCAAATCTATTTATAAAAATGCTTGGCTAAATAAATAGGTTTTTAGCCTAGACTTAAACACTGAGACTGTGTCTGAGTCCCGAACACTATTTGGAAGACTATTCCATAATTTTGGGTCTTTGTAAGAAAAAGCTCTGCCCCCAGCTGTAGTTTTCAGAATACGCGGTACTGATAAGCAGCCTGCATCCTTTGACCGAAGTAGGCGTGGCGGATCGTAAGACACTAGCAGTTCGCTCAGATACTGCGGCGCGAGACCATTTAATGCCTTATATGTCAAGAGTAGTATTTTAAAATCAATGCGAAATTTCACAGGGAGCCAATGCAGTGAAGATAGGATAGGGGTGATGTGCTCATATCTTCTGGTTCTAGTGAGGACTCTCGCTGCTGCATTCTGGACTAGCTGAAGCTTGTTTATGCACCTAACTGAACAACCAGACAGTAAGGCATTACAATAGTCCAACCTAGAAGTGATAAAAGCATGAACTAGTTTTTCTGCATCGTTTAGCGACAATATATTTCCTATTTTGGCGATATTTCTGAGGTGAAAGAATGCTATCCTGGTGATATTATCTACATGAGCTTCAAATGAAAGGCTGGAATCTATAATCACGCCGAGGTCTTTTACTGTTGCACTTGACGGAACAGAAAGGCCATCTAAAGTTACGGTGTGATCTAAGATTTTACTTCTAGGTGTATGCGGTCCTATGACTAGAACTTCTGTCTTATCCGGATTAAGCAGAAGGAAGTTAATTAGCATCCAATTTCTTATGTCCTGCACACATTGCTCAACTTTAGTAAGATGGTTTTTCTCATCAGGTTTTGTTGAGACGTATAGCTGTGTGTCGTCAGCATACCAATGAAAACTAATACCATGCTTACGGATTATGCTGCCCAGAGGAAGCATGTAAAGGGAAAAAAGCAGTGGGCCTAAAACTGAACCCTGCGGAACGCCAAACTCCACTAGAGAACATGCAGAATAATCACCATTTAAGTCTACATACTGATAACGATCGGTCAAATAGGATCTGAGCCAGGAGAGGGCTGTACCCTTAATTCCTACTACATTTTCTAATCTGTGAAGAAGAATAGCATGATCAATAGTGTCAAAAGCTGCACTGAGGTCGAGTAATACAAGCATAGTTACACAACCCTGATCAGAGGCCAATAGGAGGTCATTTACTACTTTAACGAGTGCTGTTTCTGTGCTGTGATGAGGCCTAAATCCTGACTGATACAGTTCATGTATGCCATTTCTATGTAGGTATGAGCATAGCTGCTCCGCTACTATCTTTTCCAGAATCTTAGAGATAAAGGGGAGGTTTGATATTGGCCTGTAATTGGACAGCTGACAGGGGTCGAGGTCAGGTTTCTTAATTATTGGTTTAATAACTGCTACTTTAAAAGATTTTGGAACATAACCAATGCTGAGTGAGGAATTAATTATTCTCAACAGCAGTTCTGTTATTACTGGTACTATCTGTTTAAGAAAATGTGTCGGTATAGGATCTAATATACAGGTTGATGAATTTGCAGAAGAGATGAGTGAAATTAGTTCATTCTCTTCAAGAGGAGTAAAGTATTCTAGGTTTGAATCTGACATGGCTAGGTTAACATCAGTATCAATTACATTGTTCGGTTTCAAAGCCTCAATTTTATGCCTGAAAACATCTATGTTTTTGTTTGTTTGTTTGTTTGTTTGTTTGTTTGTTTTTGAGACCAGACATCATATACATGTTCATAAACATGTCTAAATTTGCGCATCCAGACTTTAGAGAGTGTTAGACAGTGTGAGAGCAGTGTTATTCCTGTAGCGGACAGTCTGGGTGCCACAGGCGGAGATAGACAGCCCCGACTCCGGCATTAGATCCCTCACAGCGGGGCGAGTGGGTGACGACTCGGCGGCATACTCACTCAGCCAAAGCTAACGCTAAGGCTAGCCCACCGGAGCACTCCTCCTCTGCGCCTCACGTGTCCAACAGGTTTGCTCTCCTCAGTGCTGCACCCGCTGAGAAACCTGAAAGAGCTCTGGTTATAGGAGACTCTATACTGAGGCACGTGACATTAGCTAGACCTTTAGGGGCGCCAGCGGCAGTGGTTAGGTGTATCCCGGGAGCCAGAGCACCGGACATAGCAGGTAATCTTAGGGCTCTAGGACAGCACAGGTTCTCTAAGATAGTGGTACATGCTGGAGCTAACGATATACGCCTTCGTCAGTCAGAGGTTAGTAAGAGTAACTTTACAGAGGTGTTTAAATTAGCGAAGGCGATGTCCGATGAAGTAATATGCTCTGGTCCCATCCCAATGAGACGTGGTGACATAGCTTACAGCAGGTTATGGTCGCTGAACCACTGGATGTCCAGGTGGTGCTCCAAAAATAATGTGGGCTACATAGTTAATTGGAAGACCTTTGAGGGCAAAGCTGGCCTGTTAGGGCGAGACCGGTGTCCATCCCACTCGGTGTCCATCCGCCAGGATTGTTAAATATTAGATCTCTCGCATCAAAAGCGGTTATTGTTAATGAAATTATCACAGATCAGGCGTTTGATATACTCTGTTTAACTGAAACATGGGTTAAACAGGATGAGTATGTAGCTCTAAATGAAGCTAGTCCTCCTGGATACAGCTACATACACCAGCCTCGGTTAACTGGTAGAGGAGGAGGCGTCGCAGTTATTCATAACGATAATCTGTCTATCGTACAAAAACACAGACACAAATTTAACTCATTTGAAATTCTCTATAGTAATGTGGGAGAAAATTCTTCCACCTGTTGAATGTTGCCTACAATTTAAAATATCAAACAGTTAACAAATTAGTTACAATCAAAATTAAAGAAGATTTCAGACGCCACACAGAACTGGAAGAAGTAAGAGGATTTATTGCAGCAATAAAACCCAGTGAGCCGCACTTGCAATGCTTAGGTCGTAAATACAAGCACTGTCAAGAGCAGACTGAATTCACAGTAAAAGACACACACCTTTTATACACTTCATGAGAAGGAGGGGGGAGTCCCGGGGAATTTCCCGACCCCTCCTCTATACACTCTTTTTGCTGACCACATCAAATTTTTATTCCATTATAGTCCAGTTCTATCAATTATTTTATTCCAGTTTCTATCAATTAATTCTCCCATTATAATTAAATTTTTCTTATCTTGTACCATTACATCATACACCTCGCTATCTGACTCCTCTCCATGCTTATAACTTTCTCCATTATAATTTATTTTCATTAATAATTATTTTCTATTATCTTTACACTTTTCATATCTTTTTATAAAAATATAGGGGTGTTGCTTGTTTTCAAGACTTTTTCCTCGTGTTTCTTTGGTTTATTCTTCATTTCTCAAAAGACCAGTCATGGGTAAGCATCTCCTTTATACTACTGTACTTAATTTATTTATTATTTATTACTTATTTGCCTTATTTTACCCTATTCAATGTTTTTATATATGTCATTCTATTTTATAGCTAACTGCAACTTCTCCATGGATGACATCATCCCTGTGGATCACTCGGACAGCCAGGGCAGTTCAGATCGTGTTCCTTCTGAGGACTTTTATTTCTGTCGATGCTTTTTACTCCTTGTGTTTTGTATTTTACGTTGGGCTTTTATACTTTGTATTTTATATTATTATCATGTAGATACGCTTACTGTATTTTATCCTGTGTCTTACTCTTATTAAAATATGTTATTCACAAAACTCTCTGTGGCTCTGATTTATTTCTTATCTGCCCATCCAGTCTGTGCCCAAGACCATTTTCACACACACATAGGGGAAACCCCTGCTCTGTGTCTCTTCCTTATCACTCTGCGCGCACACATTCTGTTGGCAGATTCCGGCCACCTCCGCACAGACACATACACACATTGTCTCCTGATCCTTCTGAATTTTGGTTTTAATGTATGATTGATTACATAGTCACCCCGTCAGCCCCCCTCTTATCAAGTTTCTACGGCCTGACCATCCGTTCTTTCCCTCATTAATCTTTTCAGGTTCGTCCAATTATTTTTTGGTTTCTGGTCTTATGTCTCCCTAATCTTATCTTCTGTCCTTGGTTTTGTTGGCTGCTCCTGGTCTTTTCTACAGTTCTCAAGAGACGGACCAAGTATAAGCATCTCTTTACTTGGTATTATGTAGATGCACATACTAGTTTATTTTTCCTACTTTATTAAGCTCTGTATTTTTAAAATCTGATTGTGTGTCTTTTAGATCTTTGTCTATAATTTTACTTAAACATGTGTACGTGTGTCTATCACTTGTTTTAATCCTTCATTAAATGTGTGCGCTCACACTCTGCCAAGTCCGACACCTGGCGCCTTATCTTGTCTATGCTTTACGACCTGTCATGCTCCTTGGATTCTAGGGACTTTTCCAGTCCCCCCCAACTCTTGTCTTCTTCTTTCTATATTTCTACTTGCATAAATATATGTTGATCAAAATTTGCTTACATATTTCCCCCTCTGCGACTTTTAAGTCGCATAATGGAAAGAACTCTGATAAAGTAAAGAAAAAATACATAGGTAAAGGAAAATACATCAAAGAAAAATACATCAAAGAAAAAATTAACTTTAGGTGATTATAGTTTCGATTATAGGATTATTATAGTTATTAGATAGCAGTTCCACTAGATATTAGATAATATAGGTATTAGATAATAGTCCCACTTACATATTACCCCCTCAGCCAAAGGAACACTTCTTCAAAACAATCCCCAGTGGCTGAGGAGAACACGTTGGGTACACATGGTGAGTAAACAAGGACTAATAAAGGAGTAATCAATGAGTAAATAAGCCAATAAATGTAGGTTACTAACATGAGTAAATAGCTGCTAAATATCGAGTAAATAATGGGCATAGATATGAGTTCAGAGGTGGGCGAAAAACCCTCAAATTTAGCCAATCCAGAGGGAAAATTCCACACCTTGCCAGCATTATATGCTCAACAGTGTATTTATCACCTGAACTCATCCCTTTTGGATATATAGCAAATATCATTCGTATACATTGAAAGACGGGTCGAACATAGATTTAGGGTCCCTGTAGATAGAGAGACCCTGTTTTTCACTTCCCTCATCCATCATCAGTTTGCGGTCCTCTTCAGTATATTCAAGGATGTGTAAGTCTTTCGCCATGCTCTTCACCGTTTGCAGTAGTGCAGCGGCCAAACTTAAGGCATCTCCCTAGTTGGTATGATGTCTCTAGAAGAAGTCCTCAGTTCTTATCAAGGAAAAACATGTCCTGTTCTCTCGATGTGACCCATTTGAGGTCCTGAGTCACTACGTCTGCCATTGTGATGAATTTCTTATGCCACGTTGGATAGTGTGGATACCAGTCGACCAGGTCATGTCGTACTTCGTCCCATCTTTTCCTGGGGGTCCGTGCCGTAGTCTGCTTCCAGTTCTCGATGCAGATCGGACAGGAGATTTTCCACTGCGGAGACGGCCTTGCTTCCCCCTCTGGTACAGGTTCTACACGGTCCATTCTGTAACACATTATGTTAGCAGAACAACAATACACTTCTACTGACACTAGTTCTATTTTCTATTGTTATATAATCACTAATCATGGGTTAATTGGTCAAATGAATGATTTAGGGTATACAGATAAAATGTTTAATTATAGCATATAATCAACAAGGATCGTGGTCTGATATGCAGGTGATTGGACACTGTCCACTCATTTGCATGTAGATTGATTCATCTCCGTCGTCGTCATACAAATCTGGTTTTGCATGGTCATTACTGTTGTCCTATCTAATTATTCTTATACCAATTCTAAAACACTTAGTGTGTGATTCTAAAATCTCTGTTGATTATACCATAGCAGAATTATCCATCCTGCGTTTTGGAATGCCATCCCATGTTACTGATATTCCTCCTTCTCCATTAAATTCGTCCCATACCTTTAATTCTTCTTTACCAATTTTTCTGTGAACTTTGTGTCGCATGTTTTTCGTCGGTCGTTCTCATGTCGCAAGCCTACCATGACTAAGTCTCCTCCTAGTAATACGGGAGCACAGCATCCTCCCCAATTCTTTGGTAATGTTTGTCTGACAGTAGTTCCGTCGCAGTACCAGAATATGTCTGCCAAGGGTGTGGTTCCTACACTTAAGTCGGGTTGCCGTATTTTTACCATCTCACTGCATGATACGTTGTTGATTTTACTGTCGCATACATGTCGCATTTCTATAAGAAACCTGTTGCTGGTTGTGTTTCATTGCAGCTTGGAGATAGATCTCCTATTTCTTCAGTCCCATTTGAACAGATGCATAGAGGATAGGTTTGCTGGACTAGCGTTACTTCTCGCTGAACGGCGTCAATTGTGGTCACAGGGCGATAGGTACACTTGCTTGTATTCTGCATCCATTCTGGGCCATAATGTACTGCAGCTGAGTGCAAAAGACAGCTGATAGGGCATAATTCTGATGTACTGTATGTTGGGTTGTCTGTACATTCCTTCGTACTGTACCTTGTGTGGGAATCACATGTAGGGGTTTATTACTTCTATCATGACACGCCATGCAATCCCTTGAGGTCAATAAGTCTGCTGTAAATTGTCAGCCATTGGAAGAACATGTAATTTTTCCATGTTGTATCAATTTCCGTTGTCCTTTCTCACTGCATCCATAAATCTCCTCTTTGGTCTTCCTCTGGATCTCCTGCCTGGCAGTTCCAACCTCAGCATCCTTCTACCGATATATTCACAATCTCTCCTCTGAACATGTCCAAACCACCTCAATCTGGCCTCTCTGACTTTATCTCCAAAATCATCTAATATCGGTTGTCCCTCTGATGAACTCATTCTTGATCCTATCCATCCTTGTCACTCCCAAGGAGAACCTCAACATCTTCAGCTCTGCTACCTCCAACTCTGCCTCCTGTCTTTTCTTCAGTGCCACTGTCTCTAAGCCGTAGAGCATTGCTGGTCTCACCACTGTCCTGTACACCTCTCATACATGTCATGCACCACTCTAACATACTTCTCTACCACTCCAGACTTCCTCATACAACACCACAGCTCCTCTCTCGGCACCCTGTCGTACGCCTTCTCTAAATCTACAAAGACACAATGCAACTCTTTATTACCTTCTCTGCATCATATCAACCTACTCTCTTCCCTTCTCTGTCATGGTCCCAACATTCAAAGTCCCTACTTTCACTCCTAAACTCTTGCCTTTCCTTTTCCTTTTCTCTCTCTGCTTTCGAACACGTCTTCCTCCTCTGCTTCTTCGACAGTTATTGAGGCTAATGCTAATGCTAATTTGTCTTTCCTTAAGGTTCCAGTCTGGGCTGGTGTCATTACTCAAAGCGGCTCTGCCATCAGTTAGATCTGGCAGTAGAATAGTTATTATGATTATAAACATAAATTTAAGATTATTTCAGGGGTAGTAACGGATCACAAAGTCGACACTTAGGGCTATGGCCTAATAATCTACACAATATATGTCTTGGTGCGTTTTTCGTTGAGTATCACGTTACTGTTGGGGTCGCTTTAACTATTCTAATCACTATCTGATCCAGTGTCAAGTTCTAGCTGTTGCCATGCTGCTTCTTCAATTCTTGTACGTTTTTCTTGTCATTGTTTGCCTTGGGCTCTTGTTCTTTTGGGCTGGTCCAGCTTGTTCTGCAGCAGCCTCTTCTTCAATGAGTTCTGCTTCCCACTCTCCTATGTCATCTTGGGGCCACTCTGGCCAATAGCCTTGTTCTTCTTGTTGTTCTGATTCTTGTTCTTCTGGTTCGGTCCACGGCAATTCTTCAGTGTGTTCATATGGGTCTGGTGCTTGTTGTCTAGGCCTCTCTAGGAGTCTAATTGCAAACCCTGGTCTGATTGCAAATCCCTGGGGCGCCCTGTCTCTTACAGTACCTGGTCTGGATTTGGCGACCTTGCAACAATGATGTAAATTTCTTTACCTTTAACTTTCACAGCAATTGGAGTTGCCAACACCACCTTGTGTGGTCCTTTTCTTCTAGCTTGATTACACCTTCTTCTGAACACTCGAATAAATACCCAATCACCAGGCAGCACTGTTCTTTCGTCTGTCTCCTCTGTGTCGTTAGCTGGTCTCTGCCTGTTGTCATCTAGCACTGTCGCTCTCTTAACCTGTTGGAAAATAACTTTGTGTATTTCAGATTAGTGTTTTATATAATGATCAAGTTCACTTTGTCGTTGTTCGAGACATGGACCTTTATAGGGTCCTCGATCAAAGGATGTCAGCATTGGTCTGCCAGTAAGCATTGCATGCGGTATTAAATGCGTGTTTCGGGTTAGTTTGCGATCTCATGCACATCAAAGCTAATGGTAAAGCTTGTCACCAGTTCATACCTGTATCTGCACATATTTTAGCCAATTTCATTTTTAGAATTCCATTCGCTCTCTTTACCATCCCTTGAGATTGGGCGATACAAAAATCCAAACCTAAGCTTGATATTTAACCACTGAGTTACTTTCTATATTACCTTGTTTGCAAAGTGCTTTCCGTTATCCGAGTTAAGGGTGTTTGGGATTCCAAATCTTGGTATGATTTATCTACACAAAAATTTTGCTCGTGTGTCTGCTGCTTCCTTTCCATCACTAACAAAAGTACTATCTTTTCTATTTGCTGTATACATTTAACTATGGCTAGATGGTAGTTTGATTGCATCTATTAGCTCTGCAATTGCCTTTCCATATACTACTGATGTTCCATCCGCTCTCTCGTAACCTTTTTGTGCCCATATGGGGCCATACAAATGGCATATTCCATATGCGTAAGCTAAATCAGTATATATTGTACATGCTTTTCCTTCTACTATCTTACAGGCGCCTGACAAAGCGATTTACTCAGTTAACTGGGTACAGGGTAGTGGCACATGTTCTGCTTGTACTATTCTAAATGCTTTTCCATGTAGGGCTGGTGTTACTATAGCATAGCCTCCTTTATTGATATCCCCATATCTAAAACATGACCCATCTACAAAGAATATACAATCTGGATGTGACAGAGGTTGATTCTCTAGTTCTTGTCGTGTCTTTAAGTGTTTTGCTGACACCTTCATATAGTTAACTCAGGTGCAGAGAGTATTGCATCCTATTCTTTTCTTCTAGCATTTGTAATTACAAACTATGGCTGGTCAGGAGTGTGTGTAATATGTGGGTGGTATACGACTGGATGTCCCATGGTAATTGATGAGGCTTTCTGATAAGCAAATGCTGCTGCTTGGTAGCAGGGTGGCATGTCTTTTTCAATATTATCAAGCACTGTACTATAATAAGCAATTAGTTGTTTACTAGGACCTTGTTATTGAATCAGAACCCCTTTGACAAAACCGCCACATTCTGAGACAGACAGGTGGAATGGCTTATTATACTCTGGACTAGCAAGTGCTGGTGCTGTACAGAGTTCTCTCTTTATCTGTTCAAAGCCTCCAGTGCTTCAAGTGTCCATTCTAACACTGCACTATCAGCTGTTTTAACTATTGCTCACAATGGTGGTGTTTTTAATACAAAATCACAAATCCAGTCTCTACTAAATCCTACCATACCTAGAAAAGACAGCATCTCTTTTACAGGCCATGGTTTAGGAGTTTTTAATATTGCTTCTATATGTTCAGGAGACATGTGTCTAGATGTTCCTTTTAAAACTCTACCTAGATATTCTAGTTTCTGCTTACAGAATTCAAACTCTTCTTTACTAACTTTGTCCATTTTCAGCTAGCACTAACAAATGCTGAACATAAATCTATGACAGTGTACCACTGTGTACCTACTGATATATTAGACAGCAGTGTGTGAGGATCGGGCATTACAGGCAATTCTGCTTCTACAATTTGATTTATGGCTCATGAGTCATACACAAGTCTCTATTATCTGAGTTGGGCTTTCTGACAGGAAATATGGGAGTATTACAAGGACTTTTAATTGGTATTAATCTTCCAGCTTCTAATAACCCATCTACTGTAGGCTTAATACCTGTTATAGCTTAAGGTGTCAATGGGTACTATCTTTGACAAGGCAATATTGCATTTGGTCTTATTTTTATTAAAGTCCTCCAGACTTAACTAATCCTACATCTGTGGAATGTGTTGTCCATAGTTTCTCTGGGATTGTTTTCAGCAGTTCTTCATCCAACATTCCTTTTCCCTCATCTTCCTGTCCTAACATCCTTACTGTCATTTGTGTGTGCGATGATAACGAGGTGTTACACATCCCCCTCTGAGGGTGTGTTGACAACAGCATGTTCCCATCTATCTCTGTGTGTGTTACCCTCATTCTATCTATTTCTAAAAACGTTATTTTCAAAAATCCTTAATCTTGTGAAATATGTACAGAAGGATTAGAGGTTTGTTCCCATCCAAGTCACTTCAGCTGCTTGCTTGACCATCGGTTATAGTTCTTTAGATTGTGTTTTCTTCTCCCTCTGACAAAGAGATGTGAGGTGCCGTGTTGGATACTTGATGCTTGGTACACTGATATAGTGTTTCAGTTGTTCAGTCAGGTGTACAGTGATGGCTGCGTCTGCGGCTGTCTCTCCTAGTGCCATATAGGTGATAGAGTCTTCCATGACATCGGTCCACAGCTGTGCATATTCTTCATCTTGACTTCCTGTGTCATAATTCATGATGCAGTGCAATAGCAGGGTCACTCTTCTGCAGTCTGGTCGTCATTGCGTCCCTTTTTTTTTTTTTTTTTTTTTCAGTGACCTCCCTCTCATCTTCTGCTGTACTGGGAGTCTCATGGCGACTTCTACTCATGCACTCCTGTTCTCCCCCATCTTGGGTATGCTTGATCGCTGCATCTTGGAGTGCTCATCCGGTCTTTTCCTTGCTGTTCTTTTTCTTGCATCTTTCTTTTAGGTTCAATGATTATGAACCCTTTTACTTTCCTTTTCACTCGTTCCTTATGATTTCTTTCAATGATATCATCCTCCTCCTCGGTTTCTGCCTCTTCTGTGTCAGACTCGTGACATGGCGACGAGAAGGATTCTCTGGGACATGCGTCTGTGTCTTCCCTTTCTTCCAGGTCTTCTTCTGCTCTTTTTCTTTCCTTCATGGCACATTCCTCTTGTTCCATCATTCCTTTGTCGGATATGGCTTGTTGTTTATCTCCAAGCCCTTTTCTTTCCCTCAGGTACAGCGTACTTCGTTTTCTCATTCTCTCCATCTCCTCTTTCTTTGTTAGCATGTGTGATTCTGTTTCTTCTTCTTCACTCCATTCTTTTTCGTTGTCACTATCATGCCTGGGAGTTGTTGACTCTTGTTTTGTTTCTTCGTTCGTCTGGGCAATCACTCAGAGTCACATGACATCAGTTTAAAATTATTATAATTTCTTTTTTTTTTTTTTTTTTTTTTTTCCAACACATGTCCTTCGAATCCCCATGTTCCTTTATCTTGCAGCTTCTGTAATGGTTACATTCCCCCTATTCCTCTGTTGTATGTGTTCCTCAGTGTATGGTGGTGGTCTTTCTAATTCTAAGTTTCTTTCCTGTCTTCGCTCCCTCCTGACTCCTGATCCTCTTTCTCTAACTTGTTTCCTGTTTTTTTTCTTTTTGTTAATTTATTTCTTCAGTTTGTCTTCTTTTATCCTTTTCTTATTCTTCCTTTTCAACCCATTCAACAATGACATTTTTTTATTTTATTTTTTATTTTTTATTTTATTTTATTTTTTTTCTTTCCTGTAGTTGTGTGTTTGAGCATTTCTTTCATTTATTTATTTATTTATTTGTACTATTATTATTATTATTATTATTATTTATTTATTTATTTATTTTACTTCCTTACAACATTCTTCGTTAAAAGTTTCCTGTTTAAGCCATTGCAATTCTCCGGATGTCCTGTCATGCCATTTTATAGTTGGGCTTTCTAATATATTTTTCGTATATTTTCATGTTTAGTTATAATTTATGTCTGCAGGTGTCTGCTGGCTTTATTCATGTGGTTTTTTTTTTTTCTTTAGCAGAGTAGCTTCCCCATCACACACTTCTGTCTTGATTTATAGTGTAAATTCCTGTTCAAAAGCCTCTTCCCTATAGTTCTCTTACTGTGTACTTTATAGCTGCTACCGATTTAGAATAGCTGTTTTATTCTATATATCTTTTTTAAACATTAATTTTCCACTGGTGTCAATATCAGAAATGTAACTTTTTTGTCAAGGGTCTAAAAATTATTCTTCCGTCTGGTCCTACATGTATTAACGCCAATTCACTATTGTTATTAATCACCCACACACGACTCAGCACTACCGGACCTGTGTCTGCTCTTTTAGTCCTTATCTTTTTCTTTTCCAACCTCCCGCGCGCCGCCTTCTAAACGCAATATATCAAAATCTGGCTCTGCTTACAGCAGTGAAATGAGCGGAGTTAAACAAGGCAGCGGAGGGGGGTCCAGTTATTCCTCCAAATTCTATTGTATTTATTTATTACTTTTAAACGAATCTCTCTAGGAACTAACCCAATGAAAACTAATTTCTCCATTCTGAAATATGATATAAGTAATAAAGTGTGTTGCCGTCAAGATCTAACACATCAGGTATTAAGAATCCACTCTCCCTTGTCACACTCTTTTTCTAAATCCTTTTCAGGATTATTCAATAAACATCTACGTATATCTTTCACTCTGATCTGACTCCAAGATTCTAAACTCCTGTTCGTGCTTAGTTAAAACTCCTTCTTCTCTCATCTGCTCATCCCGGTTAATTTCTCTAACTCCACTTATCATCTGATCTCCTCCATATTTAATATTTCTTTTATGTATAACCTAGGTGCATTTATAACTTTATGCACTATGTTTATTATTATTAGTATTGTGTCGTCGACTACACAACACATAAAGGTACCTTTTTTATTTTACCTAAGCTTATCTTCAATAACTAATATGTTGCTGCGCATATGTACACTAATCCAAAGATATTATTATTTTATAATACTACTATTCTGGCACGAAGCTTATGTCACAGTGAGTTCTATATCTAACAGCGAGTACCATAACCACACGTATCTTTTAATACTATAAATATTATATGTATCACTTATATGTTTTTATCTTATACGCTATTATTTATACTTATTATATTTATTAATAATTATAGCAACTCAGAAAATCCATAAAAGGTATCTACATGTTAAGTTATCTCTAATACCGTATCACTTACCATATTCTTACACATACACATATAAATTATGGACTTTGCACATAAATGTAATGTACGCACACTTTTAAAGGACACATTACACACACATACAAAACACACACAGCACAAGCGCTTTTCTACTTTTTACAACAGTTTTTAACAATTTGAGTACTCGAAACAATAAAACAATTCATCACACAACACAACCTGGGCCCAGAACACTTCAATACCACCTGTAGGAATTTCCAAGCAATCTCTTTTCGTTCCCCAGCGATACCTCATATAATATATATGGGTTCTAGCCCTAGGGAACATGATTGCAGTACTGTTCCTAGCGATACCTCACACAAGTGGGTTCTAGCCCTAGGACTCAAGGCCTCGAGAACACAGCACAACCACCTACAGGACTTTTTCCACCTGCTCAGCTCCGCGTCTTAGAAACACCTCACTTTTCAATGAGTTCTATACTTAGCGGCTTATTACAGGACTTTTCCACCTGCCCACGTCTGAGGATTTGCTTTCGTCCTCTACCTAGTGATTTGGCAGGACTTTTCATCTGGGTCCAGCCCCACTGGTTGGCGATTCCTCGTGTACGGGCTCTGGCCCCAACTCAGTGGCGTTACCTCAAATCATACAAAACCATGGGTCCAGCCCCACCTGTTGGCGATTCCTCTGGTACGGGCTCTAGCCCCAACACGGTGGCGTTACCTCAGATACAAACGTGCGTGCACCACAAATATATATAAAAAAAAAAAAACTTTGGAGATCTCCTAAATCTTTGTTACTTCATCCAGTCTTTTTTTTTTTATATTAAATATAAACATAGCGCCCCTCCTTGAACCATCACCTTATCGTGGTGGAGGGGTTTGCGTGTCCCAATGATCCTGGGAGCTATGTTGTCGGGGGCTTCATGCCCCTGGTAGGGTCACCCATGGCAATCTGGTCCTAGGTGAGGGAACAGACAAAGAGTGGTTCAAAAGACCTCTATGATGAATTCAAACTTTGGTAAACGTTTTCCCTCGCCCGGACGTGGGTCACCGGGGCCTCCCTCTGGAGCCAGGCCTGGAGGTGGGGCCCGATGGCGAGCGCCTGGTGGTCGGGCCTGCACCCATGGGGCCCGGCCGGGCACAGCCCGAAGAGGCAACGTGGGTCCCCCTTCCCATGGGCTCACCACCTGTAGGAGGGGCCAAAGAGGTCGGGTGCAGTGTGAGTTGGGCGGTGGTCGAAGACAGGGGCCTTGGCGGTCTGATCCTCGGCTGCAGAAGCTGGCTCTAGGGACGTGGAATGTCACCTCTCTGGCGGGGAAGGAGCCTGAGCTAGTGCGTGAGGTTGAGAAGTTCCGGCTAGATATAGTTGGACTCACCTCTACGCACAGCTTGAACTCTGGAACCAGTCTCCTTGAGAGGGGATGGACTCTCTTCTACTCTGGAGTTGCCCCCGGTGAGAGGCGCCGAGCAGGTGTGGGCATACTTATTGCCCCCCGGCTCGGGGCCTGTACATTGGGGTTCACCGCAGTGGACGAGAGGGTGGCCTCCCTCCGCGTTCGGGTGGGGGGACGAATCCTTACTGTTGTTTGCGCTTATGCGCCAAACAGCAGTTTGGAGTACCCGCCCTTTTTGGGGTCTCTAGAGGGGGCGCTAGAGGGCGTCCCTCCTGGGGACTCCATCGTTCTGTTGGGGGACTTCAATGCTCACGTGGGCAATGACAGTGAGATCTGGAAGGGCGTGATTGGGATGAACGGCCCCCCCGATCTGAACCAGAGCGGTGTTTTGTTATTGGACTTCTGTGCTCGTCACGGATTGTCCATAGCGAACACCATGTTCAGGCATAAGGGTGTCCATATGTGCACCTGGCACCAGGACACCCTAGGCCGCAGTTCGATGATCGACTTTGTGGTCGTGTCGTCGGACTTGCGGCCACATGTCTTGGACACTCGGGTGAAGAGAGGGGCGGAGTTGTCAACTGATCACCACCTGGTGGTGAGTTGGCTCCGTTGGCAGGGTAGGATGCCGGTCAGGCCTGGTAGACCCAAACGTATTGTGAGGGTCTGCTGGGAACGTCTGGCAGAGTCCCCTGTCAGGACGAGCTTCAACTCCCACCTCCGGCAAAGCTTCAACCACGTCCTGGGGGAGGTGGGGGACATTGAGTCCGAATGGACTATGTTCCGCGCCTCCATTGTTGAGGCAGCCGACCGGAGCTGTGGCCGTAAGGTGGTCGGTGCCTGTCGTGGTGGCAACCCAAGAACCCGTTGGTGGACACCGGCGGTGAGGGATGCCATCAAGCTGAAGAAGGAGTCTTACCGGGCCTTTTTGGCTGGTGGCACTCCGGAGGCAGCTGATAGGTACCGGCAGGCCAAGCGGAACGCGGCTTCGGTGGTTGCTGAGGCAAAAACCCGGGCATGGGAGGAGTTTGGGGAGGCCATGGAGAATGACTTCCAGACGGCTTCGAAGAGATTCTGGTCCACCATCCGGCGTCTCAGGAGGGGAAAGCAGTGCATGGTCAACACAGTGTATAGTGGGGATGGTGCGCTGCTGACCTCGACTCGGGACGTTGTGGGTCGGTGGGGAGAGTACTTCGAAGACCTCCTTAATTCCACCAACATGCCTTCCGATGAGGAAACAGAGTCTGGGGACGTAGAGGTGGACTCTTTCATCTCTGGGGCCGAGGTCGCCGAGGTGGTCAAAAAGCTCCGTGGTGGCGGCGCCCCGGGGGTGGATGAGATCCGCCCTGAGTTCCTCAAGGCTCTGGATGTTGTAGGGCTGTCATGGTTGACACGTCTCTGCAACATTGCATGGACATCGGGGACAGTGCCTCTGGACTGGCAAACCGGGGTGGTGGTCCCCCTCTTCAAGAAGGGGGACCGGAGAGTGTGTTCCAACTACAGAGGGATCACACTTCTCAGCCTCCCCGGGAAAGTCTATTCAGGGGTCCTGGAAAGGAGGGTCCGTCGGATAGTCGAACCTCGGATTCAGGAGGAGCAGTGTGGTTTTCGTCCGGGTCGCGGAACAGTGGACCAGCTCTTCACCCTTAGCAGGGTCCTGGAGGGGGCATGGGAGTTCGCCCAACCAGTCTACATGTGCTTTGTGGACTTGGAGAAGGCATTCGACCGTGTCCCTCGGGGAGTCCTGTGGGGGGTACTCCGGGAGTATGGGATATCGGATTCCCTGTTAAGGGCTGTCCGGTCCCTGTA
This sequence comes from Channallabes apus, assembly GCA_030522415.1. Classification (NCBI taxonomy): domain Eukaryota; kingdom Metazoa; phylum Chordata; class Actinopteri; order Siluriformes; family Clariidae; genus Channallabes; species Channallabes apus. Next base: position 193,693 of record CM060110.1, read on the forward strand.
CAACCGGTGTCGGAGCTTGGTCCGCATTGCCGGTAGTAAGTCTGACCTGTTTCCGGTGAGAGTAGGACTCCGACAGGGCTGCCCTTTGTCACCGATCCTGTTCATAATTTTTATGGACAAGATTTCTAGGCGCAGCCAGGGCGTTGAGGGGGTACAGTTTGGTGGGCTCAGGATTGGGTCACTGCTTTTTGCAGATGACGTTGTTCTGTTGGCCTCATCACCCTGTGACCTACAGCTCTCACTGGATAGGTTCGCAGCCGAGTGTGAAGCGGCTGGGATGAGAATCAGCACCTCCAAATCTGAGGCCATGGTCCTCAGCCGGAAAAGGGTGGAGTGCCCTCTCAGGGTTGGGAGTGAGATCCTGCCCCAAGTGGAGGAGTTTAAGTATCTCGGGATCTTGTTCACGAGTGAGGGTAAAATGGAGCGGGAGATTGACAGGCGGATCGGGTCAGCGTCTGCAGTGATGCGGGCTCTGTATCGGTCCGTCGTGGTGAAGAAGGAGCTGAGCCAAAAGTCAAAGCTCTCAATTTACCGGTCGATCTACGTTCCTACCCTCACCTATGGTCATGAGCTGTGGGTAGTGACCGAAAGAACAAGATCGCGAATACAAGCGGCCGAAATGGGTTTCCTCCGCAGGGTGTCTGGGCTCTCCCTTAGAGATAGGGTGAGAAGCTCAGTCATCCGGGAGGGGCTCAGAGTAGAGCCGCTGCTCCTCCGCATCGAGAGGAGCCAGATGAGGTGGCTTGGGCATCTATTTAGGATGCCCCCTGGACGCCTCCCTTGTGAGGTGTTCCGGACACGCCCCACCGGAAAGAGACCCCGGGGAAGACCCAGGACACGCTGGAGGGACTATGTCTCTCGGCTGGCCTGGGAACGCCTTGGGATCCCCCCGGAAGAGCTGGAAGAAGTGGCCAGGGAGAGGGAAGTCTGGGCATCCCTGCTGAAGCTGCTGCCCCCGCGACCCGACCTCGGATAAGCGGAAGAAGATGGATGGATGGATGGATAAACATAGCGCTTATTTTATCAATATTAGCAACATTCAACAAAATGTGTTCAATATACCTTAGGAGTTGCTCCCTCCAGCTGGAAACATGCACTCTAACAGACCATGAACTTCTAATGCAGAATTCGATAAAACAGGTTTCTGCTTACCTTTGTCTATAATGGCGCCAGTTAATGGTCTGTCAGGTCGCGGTGTTCCCAGGTCCCCAGAGGAGTCACCCCTTGACGGCAATCGCAGTCGGAGGTCACCAATAAATGTGGGAGAAAATTCTTCCACCTGTTGAATGTTGCCTACAATTTAAAATATCAAACAGTTAACAAATTACTTACAATCAAAATTAAAGAAGATTTCAGACGCCACACAGAACTGGAAGAAGTAAGAGGATTTATTGCAGCAATAAAACCCAGTGAGCCGCACTTGCAATGCTTAGGTCGTAAATACAAGCACTGTCAAGAGCAGACTGAATTCACAGTAAAAACACACCTTTTATACACTTCATGAGAAGGAGGGGGGGGGGGTCCCGGGGAATTTCCCGACCCCTCCTCTATACACTCTTTTTGCTGACCACATCAAATTTTTATTCCATTATAATCCAGTTCTATCAATTGTTTTATTCCGGTTTCTATTGATTAATTCTTCTATTATAATTATATTTTTCTTATCTTGTACCATTACATCATACACCTCGCTATCTGACTCCTCTCCATGCTCATAACTTTCTCCATTATAATTTATTTTCATTAATAATTATTTTCTATTATCTTTACACTTTTCATATCTTTTTATAAAAATATAGGGGTGTTGCTTGTTTTCAAGACTTTTTCCTCGTGTTTCTTTGGTTTATTCTTCATTTCTCAAAAGACCAGTCATGGGTAAGCATCTCCTTTATACTACTGTACTTAATTTATTTATTATTTATTACTTATTTGCCTTATTTTACCCTATTCAATGTTTATATACATTTTATTCTATTTTATAGCTATCTGCAACTTCTCCATGGATGACATCACCCCTGTGGATCACTCGGACAGCCAGGGCAGTTCAGATCGTGTTCCTTCTGAGGACTTTTATTTCTGTCGATGCTTTTTACTCCTTGTGTTTTGTATTTTACGTTGGGCTTTTATACTTTGTATTTTATATTATTATCATGTAGATACGCTTACTGTATTTTATCCTGTGTCTTACTCTTATTAAAATATGTTATTCACAAAACTCTCTGTGGCTCTGATTTATTTCTTATCTGTCCATCCAGTCTGTGCCCAAGACCATTTTCACACACACATAGGGGAAACCCCTGCTCTGTGTCTCTCCCTTATCACTCTGCGCACACACATTCTGTTGGCAGATTCCGGCCACCTGCGCACAGACACATACACACATTGTCTCCTGATCCTTCTGAATTTTGGTTTTAATGTATGATTGATTACATAGTCACCCCGTCAGCCCCCCTCTTATCAAGTTTCTACGGCCTGACCATCCGTTCTTTCCCTCATTAATCTTTTCAGGTTCGTCCAATTATTTTTTGGTTTCTGGTCTTATGTCTCCCTTATCTTATCTTCTGTCCTTGGTTTTGTTGGCTGCTCCTGGTCTTTTCTACAGTTCTCAAGAGATGGCCCATGTATAAGCATCTCTTTACTTGGTATTATGTAGATGCACATACTAGTTTATTTTTCCTACTTTATTAAGCTCTGTATTTTTAAAATCTGATTGTGTGTCTTTTAGATCTTTGTCTATAATTTTACTTAAACATGTGTACGTGTGTCTATCACTTGTTTTAATCCTTCATTAAATGTGTGCGCTCACACTCTGCCAAGTCCGACACCTGGCACCTTATCTCGTCTATGCTTTACGACCTGTCATGCTCCCCAGATTCTAGGGACTTTTCCAGTTCCCCCCCATTTTCGCTGTTCCTAACTCTTGTCCTCTCTTTTATACTATAATGGTACACTTATAGTTCTTTTTATATTTCTACTTGCATAAATATATGTTGATCAAAATTTGCTTACAGTAACATAAGTGTATTTAAGTATATTAAATCAACTCAGTCGATTCCACTAATTATAATTTACAGACCTCCAGGGCCGTATTCTGAATTTCTTAGTGAATTTGCAGATTTCATCTCAGACCTGGTCGTTTCTGTAGACAAAGTGTTAATTGCCGGAGATTTTAACATTCATTTTGAGAATCCAGAAGACCCTCTGAGAACAGCATTTATATCCATACTGGACTCCGTAGGTGTAAATCAGTGTGTAGTAGGACCCACTCATAAAGCAGGTCACACTTTAGATTTAGTAATATTCTTCGGTTTAATTATAAGAAATGTATTCACAATTCCACTGTCTGAAATTATCTCAGATCACTATCTTGTCTCCATTCAAGTGTCTCACAGTGATAATGTACGCACAGTACCGCGCTACCGTATTAAACGTACATTCACATCAACTACCACACAGAGTTTTATCAGTAATCTCCCAGAGTTACCAACTTCGATTAGGTCACGGTGGTCTGACCCCACAGAACTTGATCAGGCGACTGAATATTTAGAGTCGACACTTCGTTGTACCTTAGATGATGTAGCTCCAGCTAAAAGAAAAATTATTAGAGATAAGAAACTCGCTCCCTGGTATAACGATCACACGCGCACTTTAAAACAGACCGCTCGGAAATTAGAGCGTAAATGGCGTCAAACTAAATTATTGGTATTTCAAATAGCATGGAAAGAGAGCATCCTGAACTATAGGAAAGCTCTTAGTGTAACTAGATCAACGTATCTCTCCACTCTTATAGAAGAAAATAAAAATAATCCTAGATTTTTATTTAATACCGTAGCCAAATTAACCAGAAATAAGACCACTACAGAAATCTCCACAACAACATCATGCAATAGTGAGGACTTCATGAACTTTTTTAATAATAAAATTGTAAATATCAGGCATAAAATTGAGGCTTTGAAACCAAACAATGTAATTGATACTGATGTTAACCTAGCCATGTCAGATTCAAACCTAGAATACTTTACTCCTCTTGAAGAGAATGAACTAATTTCACTCATCTCTTCTGCAAATTCATCAACCTGTACAGTATATTAGATCCTATACAGACACATTTTCTTAAAGGGGACCTACGGTGCTTCATGCACTTTTTCAAGCTGTTTGGACTGCATTGTGTGTTAGGAGAGTGTGTACACAACCACTCTACATTGATAAAGAGCCGCCCAGCGATTTTCTTTTAATTTAATAAAACAAGATGCCCCTTCTGAAATCAGGCCGATCTCAAAAGCCTGTCGGTGTGGCGTCACACCGACAGAGGCTGCTCCCACTATAGTTGATTGACACTGGTGTTTTAGCAAAGACCTGAGTGAAAAGAAAGCCGTCGGCCATTGTTTTTCTACGCTGGAACAAAATGGCGCCTACGGGAGTGTGGTGTACAGGTGTTGGATGTAATAGCGAACACAGCAGTCGTCATGCACTACCGACATCTGAGCAGCTGAGGACGCAGTGGCTGAATTTTGTTTTTGAAGCTAACATCCCCGCGGATCTACCTAAATGCGTTCATGTTTGCACTAATCATTTTTCACCGGACTGCTTTATAAACGAGGGTCAATATAAAGCAGGTTTTGCTAGGAACCTGCTCTTGAAAAGGGGATCTGTACCAACACTTTGTGTTGCTGCTTCATCTCCACCAGGATCGGTGAGTGTAATTTCTTTTTCTATGAATCTTTGCAGATCGCCTTTTTCTAATAATCACGGTGAATGCGGAGTGTAATACCCCTATATCACTTATGCGGTTTGACTCACCGTGAGTCGCCTCGATTGCCCGCCGACGTTCCGCTGGCGCTCCGCGAAGTTCTGTAAGGCCCGCAAGCTTCCGCGAGGACCGGCAAAAAAATAAATAAACATGTTTAATTTTTAGCGCGGAAAGATGGAAACGTACTCACAGCACTAAAAACTCGCGGTGAATCATAATGCACCGTATTTACGGCCACCGCGTGAAACAATGCATTAAGGTGATTGTCTAGTTGCAAACTGTGTACGTAGTCGGAAAACTATATTATGCTTACCTTTGTAACGCTAGATGGTTTATAACGGTGTCTGTCAATGATTAAGAAGTCATGTGTAAAGTTTTTCTAAAGTTGTGTAGCAGACGAGGCGAGTCCGCTGTGCTTCGGTAAGCTTTCTGGCGACAGGAGAGACTCGGTCAAACACACACACACACACATTGTCTGTCAGAAAGGTCTCTGTTTATTAACAGCAAAAGATGGGTTTATATATGTTTGACCAAACGCCTGTGCTATAGACATATGTTACTTCAAAGAGCATGAAGCATTGTAAAGATCCTGATGAAACAATGCTTCGCGTGTATGACGTCCTAGGTTGAATACCCGGCATTTCCATGAGGCAGCACAGTAGTCCTAGTGTTCTAGTGGTTAAGAATCAGCGCTCTGACATGGGAGACCCGAGTTCGATTCCCGCTCAGGAAGTTAAGTTTTGTGCAAGCAATGGTTATTCAGCGGCCGTTTTATGCCCTTATTTGTACAGTTTATTTTATATTCTTCAGTATTTCTTTTTATTAATATTTATTCCTTACGTATAAGCTTTTATTTTATTTTTAAGGTCACTGTAGGTCGTATGAGCATTTCACTGCATATCATACTGTGTATAACTGTGTATGTGACAAATAGAATTTGAATTTGAATCAAATCAAATCATGTTTATTGCCACATCACATTACTGGTACACTGGTACAGTACATGTGAGTGAAATTCTTATGTGCAAGTTACACAAGCAATAGTGGTGTACAATCATAAGAATAAATATGCATATGAAGAATACAGTAGTATTAATATTGTGCAAGTTTTATAATAAAAAAAAATATATATATAAATAAGAATAATATAAATAAAAAAGAAATGTGAATACAAGTGTGTATATATATATATATATATATATATATATATATATATAATATAATATACATACATATATACACCTATATATCTACATCTACATACATATATACACATATACACATGTATATACACATACACACACGTTTGTGAGAGTATGTCTACTTGTGTATAAATGTTCAATTCAATTCAATTTTATTTATATAGCGCTTTTAACAATGGTCATTGTCTCAAAGCAGCTTCACAAAAATGAAAGAAATTTAACAAAAATAAATAAATAAATAAAATAATAATAATAATAATAATAATAATAATTATTATTATTATTATTATAGAAAAGAAAATAATTGGAAGTGTGTATGTGTGAGAAAAATGTGCAGATAATAATAATGAGACGAATGAATGAAATGTCTCTGATGAGCAAGCCAAGGGTGACGGCGACGGTGGCAAGGAAAAACTCCCTGAGATGGCATTAGGAAGAAACCTTGAGAGGAACCAGACTCAACAGGGAACCCATCCTCATCTGGGTGATAACAGATAGAAATTATATAACATCTTGTGTGTTGTGCAGGTGAAAATTCAATATGACAAATTATTTAAATTGACATGAAGACCAGTTCAGCATAGGGACGAGTCAGTAGGTGCAGAGGGCAGATGAGGTCTGGATCACTGGAAGCACAGGAGCAGCATGTGTAGCTCCAACCATCATAAAGCTGAATCCAGTTGGAGCTGGTCCTTCTCTGGATGCCTCAGGAACCTCGCAGGGTCGGCCTTTGTCTACTGAAGCTGGCAAAATCTCCCGATGCCTCGGGATGGGTAGAGAAATACAGAACAGATGAGGAGAATTAGCGTAGTTGCCATTCGGTATAGGTGTACTGGAGTATGAGATTATGGGATGAGTTATGTGTATGCCAGATTAAAAAGATGCGTCTTGAGTCGACTTTTGAACTGAGAAACCGTGTCTGCTGTATAAATGTATAAAGGAGAGGAAGATAGCAAGGTGTCCGTCCAGAGACAGATCAGAGAAAGTAGGGGAGAGAGAGAGAGACATAAAGAGAGTATGGGAAGGTGAGCGTGGGAGCGTTCCAGATGTAAGAGGAGACAGGAAGATAAGCAGCAGGAAAGATTTAACACGTTAATATCAGATCTATGAGGAAGAGAGCAAGAGAGTAGAAATAACTCCTTTATATATAAAATAATTCTAACATCATGTAAAATTATTTAAACTGTTTTTTTAAATATATTTTTAACTGTTGTCAAAGCTATACCCCACTGTGTTGTGAAGACACGCCCCACAGAACTGGGGGGCGGGTTCAGCAGAGGTCATTAGCATTTAAAGGAGCATGTACTGAAACAGGTTGCTGAGAACAGAGCTACTTTTTACCAGGTAAAAGTAATGTTTTTTTACACAACAATTGAGAATTTTTAATTAAAGTATATTACAAACTTTTCATTAGGACCCTAAAGAATCATATTAACCTATGAAAAATTGGATCTGTATGTCCCCTTTAAACAGATAGTACCAGTAATAACAGAACCGCTGTTGAGAATAATTAATTCCTCACTCAGCATTGGTTATGTTCCAAAATCTTTTAAATTAGCAGTTATCAAACCAATAATTAAGAAACCTGACCTCGACCCCTGTCAGCTGTCCAATTACAGGCCAATATCAAACCTCCCCTTTATCTCTAAGATTCTGGAAAAGATAGTAGCGGAGCAGCTATGCTCATATCTACATAGAAATGGCATACATGATATAGGATTTAGGCCTCATCACAGCACAGAAACAGCACTCGTTAAAGTAGTAAATGACCTCCTATTGGCCTCTAATCAGGGTTGTGTAACTATGCTTGTATTACTCGATCTAAATTCAAATTTTATTTGTCACATACACAGTCATACACAGAACGAAATGCAGTGAAATGCTTATACGACCGCCAGTGACGTTAAGAAATAAAATAAAAACTTGTACGTAAGGAATAAATATGAATAAAAAGAAATACTAAAGAAAATAAATTTAACGATTAAAATAAACTATAAACTATTAAAAAAATATTACAAAATATAGAAATATTTGAAAGTGGCAGTGGTTGTGCAAATATGCATAAAAAGTGACTTATTAAAGTGTCTTGTGCAATGGTCCAGATATATAAATATGTAGCGTGAGTGTGTGTGAATGTGATCATGATTGTCCAGTCAATGTTGGGAGTTTAAAAAGATGTTGTTAATCCTGTGTGATGGTGTGATTGAGAGACCTTATCGCCTGCGGGAAGAAGCTCCTCCTCATTCTCTCTGTGTTGGCCTTCAGGGAGCGGAATCGCTTCCCAGACCGCAACAGAGAAAACAGTCCATTGTTGGGATGGCTGAGGTCCTTCACGATCTTCCTGGCTTTGGTCCAGCACCGCTTGCTGTAGATGGAGTGCAGGTCAGGGAGCTCAGTGCGGATGATGCGCTCGGCTGATCGCACCACCCTCTGTAGAGCTCGTCTGTCCTGCATGGTACTGTTTCCAAACCAGGTCGTGATGTTACCCGTCAGGATGCTCTCTATGGTACAGGAGTAGAAATTCCTGAACACCTTAGAGGGCAATCTGAAGTCTCTCAAGCGTCTGAGGTGGTAGAGACGCTGTCGGGCCTTTTTCACCACGGTGTTGATGTGACAGGACCATGACAGGTCCTGCGTGATGTGAACACCGAGGTATCTGAAGCTGTCCACTCTCTCCAATGGGCTCTTGTTGATGATGGGGATCTGGTAGTTCCTCTCCTGCTTTGTACTGAAGTCCACTATCATCTCCTATGTCTTGCTGACGTTCAGGAGGAGATTGTTCCTCTGGCACCAGTTCTCCAGATTTCCAATCTCCTCTAGGTAGGCCGACTCATCATTGTTGGTGATCAGGCCCACCACGACAGTGTCGTCAGCAAACTTGATGATGGTGGTGGAGTTGGTAGTGGCCACGCAGTCGTGGAAGTACAAGGAGTACAGCAGGGGGCTCAGAACACAACCCTGGGGGGCTCCAGTGCTGAGAGTGCGTGAGGCTGAGACGTGTCCGACCATCCTTACTGCCTGTAGTCTGCCAGGCAGGAAGTTGGAGATCCACAGACACATAGATGAGCTGAGTCCCAGGTGCTCCAGCTTGGTGGTGAGTGTGGAGGGAATTATGGTATTAAATGCAGAGCTGTAGTTGATGAAGAGCATTTTAACATAATTCCCTTTCCTAGTGTCCAGGTGAGTGAGTGATGTATGGAGTAGATGAGAGATTGCATCATCTGTGGAGCGGTTCTGACGGTATGCAAACTGCAGAGGGTCCAGTGTGTCGGGTAGTGAAGAAATAATGAAGTCTCTAACCAGGCGCTCAAAGCACTTCATCACTACTGATGTGAGGGCTACAGGGCGATAATCGTTGAGAGAAGCAGGATGTGGTTCCTTTGGGACCTCAGTGCAGCTTTTGACACCATTGATCATGCTATTCTTCTTCACAGATTAGAAAATGTAGTACGAATTAAGGGTACAGCCCTCTCCTGGCTCAGATCCTATATGACCGACCGTTATCAGTATGTAGACTTAAATGGTGATTATTCTGCATGTTCTCTAGTGGAGTTTGGCGTTCCGCAGGGTTCAGTTTTAGGCCCACTGCTTTTCTCCCTTTACATGCTTCCTCTGGGCAACATAATCCGTAAGCATGGTATTAGTTTTCATTGTTATGCTGACGACACACAGCTATACGTCTCAACAAAACCTGATGAGAAAAACCAGCTTACTAAAGTTGAGCAATGTTTGCAGGACATAAGAAATTGGATGCTAATTAACTTCCTTCTGCTTAATCCGGATAAGACAGAAGTTCTAGTCATAGGACCGCATACAGCTAGGAGTAAAATCTTAGATCACACCGTAACTTTAGATGGCCTTTCTGTTCCATCAAGTGCAACAGTAAAAGACCTCGGCGTGATTATAGATTCCAGCCTTTCATTTGAAGCTCATGTAGATAATATCACCAGGATAGCATTCTTTCACCTCAGAAATATTGCCAAGATAAGAAATATATTGTCGCTAAACGATGCAGAAAAACTAGTTCATGCTTTTATCACTTCTAGGTTGGACTATTGTAATGCCTTACTGTCTGGTTGTTCTGTTAGGTGCATAAACAAGCTTCAGCTAGTCCAGAATGCAGCAGCGAGAGTCCTCACTAGAACCAGAAGATATGAGCACATCACCCCTATCCTATCTTCACTACATTGGCTCCCTGTGAAATTTCGCATTGATTTTAAAATACTACTCTTGACATATAAAGCATTAAATGGTCTCGCCCCGCAGTATCTGAGCGAACTGCTAGTGTCTTACGATCCGCCACGCCTACTTCGGTCAAAGGATGCAGGCTGCTTATCAGTACCGCGTATTATGAAAACTACAGCTGGGGGCAGAGCTTTTTCTTACAAAGCCCCAAAATTATGGAATAGTCTTCCAAATAGTGTTCGGGACTCAGACACAGTCTCAGTGTTTAAGTCTAGGCTAAAAACCTATTTATTTAGCCAAGCATGTTTATAAATAGATTAGCCATAAGGTAAAGGAGCAGATCTGGGGGACTCATGGACGTAGAGTATTATGGTGAACTGGTATGTTTAGATGCTGTCTTCCTCAGTCTTATTTGATCACTCAGGTTTGTTGACGGTGAGGTGATTGTTTGCTTTACATATCAGTTCCCCCTCATGTTTGTGTTTCCTTCTGGCTCTCCCTTTAGTTATGCTGTCATAGTTAGTCCTGCCGGAGTCCCTGCTTGCACTCTACAGTAAATATACATTCACATTATACATTGTGACTGTGACCATACCTAACTGCCATCTCTCCTCCTCTTCTCTTTCTCCCCCTCTTTCTCTTTCCTCTCTCCCCCTGTCTCCCCCTTTCACTCTTTCTCTCTCTCTCTCTGTCGAGCTACACATGTGGTTCCTGAGCTGCCAGTGATCCAGACTCCCTCTGCCCTCCGGACCTGTCTGATCCATCCTGGTGCCCGGTTTCTGGTTGGAGGTCTCATCGCATGGATGCCCCGTGTGTCTCTTTAGGATGCGTCTGGTGTCTGGGGATGATTCTATCTACTTAGAAGACGGTTCTGGCCTCGACTGGTGTTGTCAGCTGTTTCTCTGAGGACTTGACAATTCGATAGTTCAGGACTGGAACTTTCTACAAGTCTATCTGAGTCTCGAATAACTACTGGACTCCATTTTACATCAACTATTATAACATCAATTAACATCAACTATTATAGCTGAACCTAACACTTAACACTGTATAAATGCAGATCATTTCCTGCTATCTGTTTCACCCAGATGAGGATGGGTTCCCTGTCGAGTCTGGTTCCTCTCAAGGTTTCTTCCTATTACCATCTCAGGGAGTTTTTCCTTGCCACTGTCGCCCTCGGGCTTGCTCACCAGGGACTATCTGAACATTTTGATTCATACACATTCACATTCCATACAAACTTAAATAATTCTTTTGATTGTGTAAAGCTGTTTTGAGACAATGTCAATTGTTAAAAGCGCTATACAAATAAAACTGAATTGAGTTGAATTGAATTATATTAGCCCAACATATATTTCTTTGTTCCAACAACTATTTTCAGGATTTATTTTTTACAGTATACCTTCAATACAGCTGTGACTAGAATAACTACTTTACACACGCGTTAGGATTGTTTTAGCTTTATGCTCTGGAATATCTCATAACTCTGACAGTCTTATCTGTTTTCAGTACCAAATGTGTGTGACGCCTGCAAAGTGAAGATGGAAAATGAGAATAAAATTGGTCACAGTCATTGCAATAAAGATTTCAGTAAGTCACAAGTTTATTGCATTTTTCTGTATGGATCCTGGTATCTTTTCCTGCTATTCTGGATTTTATTATGTTTTAGTTAGAAACCATCTCTGACTATAAAATGTCTCTGCTTTGATTATAATGGCTTTCCATCTCTCCTTCATCCTTTAGTCTTGAGGTTTAAGGTGAAAGATATCTCCTACGTGAATGGAGACGCCAAGATAGTTCCCGAGACCAAGACGGTATACAAGCTGAGTGCACAGACAGACCTGCACAAGGAAGCTCTGTGGCTCAGAGATGGTCTGGAGTGCACGTGTGATGAGATAAGTGACATCAACGCTACATACCTGGTCATGGGTCTGTATCAGGATGGGAACCTGGTGATCACATCGCTGAAGCGCTGGCAGAAAGTGCAGCGTGAGACAAAACAGCTTTTCCGCAAAAAAAGCAAACTGCAGTGCTGAGCTGCGAGGAACTGGCAACCACAAATCCACCTCTGTTCCACATCTCCGAATCACCTCCACACTGATACTGTCACCTCCGACAGACCTGCAGTCATTAAACACCAAACTGGAACCCATGAAGACCTCGTATCTGAAAGCCATGTACAGATTTCAGTAAAGTGTCGATGTGTATGTGTGTATGAGAGCATTTTTGAGAAAGACAATAAAACTAGTGAGAATCTTGACATCACTCCAGCAGCAGTGAATTTATAAGTTGCTGTACTTCAGTTCTGAGTGTTTGTGCTTCTGCAATACTTTATATCAGTATCATGAGAGATAGCTGGCTATATTCTCATCATCAGGTTAAACCAAAAGAAGAGTGTTTTTTTTGTTTGCTTGTTTTAAATCCAGATTTCTTATGTTGGAATGTGTTTCACTGTTCTCATGTACGTGTGTAACGCCTGCACTAAATCACTTAAACCACAATCTGAGATCATCTACTGTTTATTTCCCGTCTGTTCGTTAGAATATTGGCATGAACGTCTGTTTCTCGTTATTCCGTTCTTCAGCTCTGTGAAATCTCACAATCATGGGCTCCACTCTGGAATTTTATTTTTTTGGCTTTTTTTCCTTAACTCAATTGTTTTCACATTTTACTGCATCAAGGTTTTGTTTTAACCATTGTGTGCCTTTTTATTGCGTAATTATTTCAAGAAGTTGCTTGTTCTTGTAGTTTAAGAGAGAAGCCAAAAGTCATTGCCTTCATTATTATTGTAACTTTTTATTAAGTTTAATTTTTGTTTGTTTTATATATCTGTGACAAAAAATGCAACAAATAAAAAAGATCAATAGATACATACAATAAATAAAAGTTTGGCTGAAGCGTGCATTTATTAATTAATTCCAAGTGTGCACTTTCTCCTTTCAGTCTCCTGCTGAAGTTTTAAACAGACACGCATGCTGTAGGGTCACGAGCCTAGATCTCATAGATCCTATGGCACAAGACGGGGAACACAGGGTGCAAATCCATCTCAGGACACACACACCATCAGTCAGCCTACAGCGCATGTCTTTGGGCTAATGCTGTATCTGAACATTTAATATCATATCACATTTATATGAGATTTATTCAATTCAATTTTATTTATATAGCGCTTTTAACAATGGTCATTGTCTCAAAGCAGCTTCACAAAAATGAAAGAAAAATTACCAAAAAATAATAATAATAATAATAATAAAAAAATAATAATAATAATTTTAGAAAAGAAAATAATTGGAAGTGTGTGTGTGTATGAGAAAGATTTATATGATCTAGTCTTCGTCTTCATGCTTTGTCTCCCAGCTTGCCCTGACCCTGCCTCGTCCTGATTTCCTCCACTAATGAGTGCCGACAGGAGCTTCGGTGAGGGAGACAGAGAGCTGCTCTGTAGTTCATCCATGTGATCAGACTGCAGCATTCCATCTCCACCTACACGTCATCACACTGCTACATAAACACACACACACACACACACACACATATTACCCTCCACTAACACATCTTCTTAATTACCCTAGATTCATATCTCCACCCTAACCCAGGACACAGCTACACCAGGGTTAGAATTACACAGAGACCTTCAGGGGAGCCCTACACTCCAGTGCGCACCATGACTTCTGCCATAACAAACAGATGTGTTACATTAGTGTTACCTATTTTATCACACACGGTACTCTGCGAGTCTCAGGCACGTGCAAGTAACTGCTGTAGAGCGAGGACTAAAAATACTATAAAAAAGCAGTAAACAGTAATTAATCAAACAAAGTTTATAATCAGTGTGACAATCATTTGCTTAAAATATAACCTCACATACACCGTGTGTGTGTGTGTGTGTGTGTGTGTGCAGTTTTATAAGGAAATGAGCTACTGAGTTTTCCTAAAGGTCCTGCAAAACCAGACACACTCCTTCTGTTTCACAGCTGCTGCTTTTCTCATGCAGCAAAACACAGAATCCTCCTCTCTTTCTTTCTTTTTGTCTAAAAAGTGCTCTTTTACATATTTTATTGCTTTCTTTTCTGCGCTACAGATATTTTCCTGTAAGATTTAATTATTTTCCCCTCCTTGAACCACCACCTTATCGTGGTGGAGCGGTTTGCGTGTCCCAATGATCCTGGGAGCTATGTTGTCGGGGGCTTGCCCCTGGCAGGGTCACCCATGGCAATCTGGTCCTAGGTGAGGGAACAGACAAAGAGTGGTTCAGAAGACCTCTTATGATGAATAAAACCATTGGAAAACATTTTCCCTTGCCCGGACGTGGGTCACCGGGGCCTCCCTCTGGAGCCAGGCCTGGAGGTGGGGCCCAATGGCGAGCGCCTGGTGGTCGGGCCTGCACCCATGAGGCCCGGCCGGGCACAGCCCTAAGAGGCAACGTGGGTTCCCCTTCCCATGGGCTCACCACCTGTAGGAGGGGCCAAAGAGGTCGGGTGCAGTGTGAGCTGGGCGATGGCCGAAGACAGGGGCCTTGGCGGTCTGATCCTCGGCTGCAGAAGCTGGCTCTAGGGACGTGGAATGTCACCTCTCTGGCGGGGAAGGAGCCTGAGCTAGTGCGTGAGGTTGAGAAGTTCCGGCTAGATATCACTCAAAAAAATAACTCGTTGAATGAACATAATTAAATTATGGAAAGAATTTCCACCTGATTTTAAGCAATTTTGTTGGCCCAAGTTAATGTTCTTAGGTTCCGTCAAAGTAATGTTATTAGGTTCATTTAACTTATTTACTACAGCTGCGTCCAACATAATTTAATACTGTTGACATAAATGAATAGGGTTGGTATAACAAATTTTTCAGTTGTAACTTAAGTTGATCCAACTCAAGTAAATTTAAATTTCAAGCCCTGGTCAACAGAATTCTGTGAAGGAAGGAAACAGACAAACGGGATAAAACAGATTTTTATTTTACACCAGGAGCAACTTACAAATGAGGTCTCAATTTGAAAAGATGTACAAAGCATAAAACACCACAAATAAGTATTAAAAAAAATTATTAAACACCAACAGAAACGTTTTGTACTTTATAACTGTACGTTATGACTTTTAAATATGACCGTTAGATCCATTGGTCAGGAAACTCCTGAAGTCAGATGCAGACACACTTTCAGTCACAAACTGCTGATTCATGAATTCATGATACTTAATTTAGCAAATCAACAATATTTATACTTTGTTCCTCTCGCTTCACAACTCATGAGAACAGCCCGAAACCAGACCCGAACTGCAGATTAAGCGCGCGCATATAACCGTCGGTATTTTAAGTGTGATTAAAAATATAAGAAATAACTTAAACCAAAATAACGTGACTAAACATCGCTAAACAACAGGTGACATTTATGTTCAGTATTTCGTTTCTATTGAGAAAGATGGGAATTAATTCCTCTTACCTTTTCCACACGACCGCCAAACGCTTGTCTTCTCAACAAACTGTTCTCTTCTCGCGATATTTCCGGTTTTGCTATTTCCGGTTTTCATAGTGACAAGATCTCGTTGGTTTATCTCAACATGATTGAATCTAGTACATGTTAAGTTGTTGAATTTCATGCAAATACAACATAACTTATTCATGTTTAGCTTGGAAACATGAAATTATTATGTACAAAACACATATTACATTTTAGTACATCTAACAGGTAGCCATGTTAATTTTTTTGAGTGAGTTGGACTCACCTCGACGCACAGCTTGGACTCTGGAACCAGTCTCCTTGAGAGGGGCTGGACTCTCTTCTACTCTGGAGTTGCCACCGATGAGAGGCGACGAGCAGGTTCAATTCAATTAAATTTTATTTATATAGCGCTTTTAACAATGGTCATTGTCTCAAAGCAGCTTCACAAAAATCAAAGAAATTTAACAGAAAACAAAAAAAAAAAAAAATAATAATAATAATAATAATAGAAAAGAAAATAATTGGAAGTGTGGATGTGTGAGAAAAATGTGCAGATAATAATAATGAGACGAATGAATGAAATTTCTCTGATGAGCAAGCCAAGGGTGACGGCGACGGTGGCAAGGAAAACCTCCCTGAGATGGCATTAGGAAGAAACCTTGAGAGGAACCAGACTCAACAGGGAGCCCATCCTCATCTGGGTGATAACAGATAGAAATGATATAACATCTTGTGTGTTGTGCAGGTGAAAATTCAATATGACAGAAATAATTTAAATTGACATGAAGACCAGTTCAGCATAGGGACGAGTCAGTAGGTGCAGAGGGCAGATGAGGTCTGGATCACTGGAAGCATAGGAGCAGCATGTGTAGCTCCAACCATCATAAAGCTGAATCCAGCTGGAGCTGGTCCTTCTCTGGATGCCTCAGGAACCTCGCAGGCCTTTGTCTACTGAAGCTGGCACATCTCCCGATGCCTCGGGATGGGTAGAGAAATACAGAACAGATGGGGAGAATTAGCGTAGTTGCCATTCGGGATAGGTGTACTGGAGTATGAGATTATGGGATGAGTTATGTGTATGCCAGATTAAAAAGATGCGTCTTGAGTCTACTTTTGAACTGGGAAACCGTGTCTGCTCCCCGAACACTGTCTGGAAGGCTATTCCAAAGCTTTGGAGCTAAATATGAAAATGCCCTACCCCCTTTTGTAGATTTTGAAATTCTGGGAACTACCAGAAGTCCGGAGCTTTCAGATCTTAAGGCGCGTGGTGGATTGTAGCGTATCAGAAGACTGGTTAGGTATGTGGGAGCTAAACCATTTAAGGCCATGTATGTAAGTAATACTATTTTGTAATTTATTCTAAACTGAACAGGTTATATGATCATATTTTCTTGATCTAGTGAGAACCCTGGCGGCTGCATTTTGGACTAACTGAAGCTTGTTTATTGAGGATGCAGGACAACCACCTAGCAATGCATTACAATAGTCCAGTCTGAAGGTCATGAATGCATGAACTAGCTTTTCTGCATCAGATACAGATAAGATGTTCCTAAGTTTGGCAATATTTCTAAGATGGAAAAAGGCTGTTTTTGTTATATTTGAAATGTGATTTTCAAAAGACAAGTTACTGGCTAATATTACGCCCAGGTCTTTTACTGCTGAGCTGGTAGTAACAGTACATCCTTCTAAGCGCAGGCTGAATTGTGAAAGCTGTTGAGTGCTGGTTTTTGGGCCAGGTGTGGGTATACTTATTGCCCCCCGGCTCGGGACCTGTACTTTGGGGTTCACCGCAGTGGACAAGAGGGTGGCCTCCCTCCGCCTTCGGGTGGGGGGATGGATCCTTACTGTTGTTTGCGCTTATGCGCCGAACAGCAGTTTGGAGTACCCGCCCTTTTTGGGGTCTCTGGAGGGGGCGCTAGAGAACGTCCCTCCTGGGGACTCCATCGTTCTGTTGGGGGACTTCAATGCTCACGTGGGCAATGACAGTGAGACCTGGAAGGGCGTGATTGGGATGAACGGCCCCCCTGATCTGAACCAGAGCGGCGTTTTGTAATCGGACTACTGTGCTCGTCACGGATTGTCCATAACGAACACCTTATGTTCAGGCATAAGGGTGTCCATATGTGCACCTGGCACCAAGACACCCTAGGCCGCAGTTCAATGATCGACTTTGTGGTAGTGCAGTCGGACTTGCGGCCACATGTCTTGGACACTCGGGTGAAGAGAGGTGCAGAGCTGTCAACTGATCACCACCTGGTGGTGAGTTGGCTTCGTTGGCGGGGTATGATGCCGGTCAGGCCTGGTAAACCCAAACGTATTGTGAGGGTCTGCTGGGAACGTCTGGCAGAGTCCCCTGTCAGGACGAGCTTCAACTCCCACCTCCGGCAAAGCTTCAACCACGTCCTGGGGGAGGTGGAGGACATTGAGTCCGAATGGACTATGTTCCGCGCCTCCATTGTCGAGGCGGCCGACCGGAGCTGTGGCCGTAAGGTGATTGGTGCCTGTCGCGGTGGCAACCCAAGAACCCGTTGGTGGACACCGGCGGTGAGGGATGCCATCAAGCTGAAGAAGGAGTCTTACCGGGCCTTTTTGGCTGGTGGCACTCTGGAGGCAGCTGATAGGTACCGGCAGGCCAAGCGGAATGCGTCTTCGGTGGTTGCTGAGGCAAAAACCCGGGCGTGGGAGGAGTTTGGGGAGGCCATGGAGAATGACTTCCAGATGGCTTCGAAGAGATTCTGGTCCACCATCCGGCGTCTCAGGAGGGGAAAGCAGTGCACGGTCAACACAGTGTATAATGGGGATGGTGCGCTGCTGACCTCGACTCGGGACATTGTGGGTCGGTGGGGGGAGTACTTCGAAGACCTCCTTAATTCCACCAACATGCCTTCCGATGAGGAAGCAGAGTCTGGGGACATAGAGGTGGACTCTTCCATCTCTGGGGCCGAGGTCACCGAGGTGATCAAAAAGCTCCGTGGTGGCGGGGCCCCGGGGGTGGATGAGATCCGCCCGGAGTTCCTCAAGGCTCTGGATGTTGTAGGGCTGTCATGGTTGACACGTCTCTGCAACATTGCATGAACATCGGGGACAGTGCCTCTGGACTGGCAAACTGGGGTGGTTGTCCCCCTCTTCAAGAAGGGGGACCGGAGAATGTGTTCCAACTACAGAGGGATCACACTCCTCAGCCTCCCCGGCAAAGTCTATTTAGGGGTCCTGGAAAGGAGGGTCCGTCGGTTAGTCGAACCTCGGATTCAGGAGGAGCAGTGTGGTTTTTGTCCAGGTCGCGGAACAGTGGACCAGCTCTACACCCTTAGCAGGGTCCTGGAGGGGGCATGGGAGTTTGCCCAACCAGTCTACATGTGCTTTGTGGACTTGGAGAAGGCATTCGACCGTGTCCCTCGGGGAGTCCTGTGGGGGGTACTCCGGGAGTATGGGATATCGGATTCCCTGTTAAGGGCTGTCCAGTCCCTGTACAACCGGTGTCGGAGCATGGTCCGCATTGCCGGTAGTAAGTCGGACCTGTTTCCGGTGAGAGTAGGACTCCGACAGGGCTGCCCTTTGTCATTGATCTTGTTCATAATTTTTATGGACAGGATTTCTAGGCGCAGCTAAGGCGTTGAGGGGGTACAGTTTGGTGGGCTCAGGATTGGGTCACTGCTTTTTGCAGATGACGTTGTTCTGTTGGGCTCATCATCCTGCGACCTACAGCTCTCACTGGATCGGTTCGCAGCCGAGTGTGAAGCGGCTGGGATGAGAATCAGCACCTCCAAATCTGAGGCCATGGTCCTCAGCTGGAAAACAGTGGAGTGCCATCTCAGGGTTGGGAGTGAGATCCTGCCCCAAGTGGAGGAGTTTAAGTATCTCGGGGTCTTGTTCACGAGTGAGGGTAAAATGGAACGGGAGATCGACAAGCGGATCGGGGCAGCGTCTGCAGTGATGCGGGCTCTGTATCGGTCTGTCGTGGTGAAGAAGGAGCTGAGCCAAAAGGCAAAGCTCTCAATTTACCGGTCGATCTACGTTCCTGCCCTCACCTATGGTCATGAGCTGTGGGTAGTGACCGAAAGAACAAGATTGCGAATACAAGCGGCCGAAATGAGTTTCCTCCACAGGGTGTCTGGGCTCTCCCTTAGAGATAGGGTGAGAAGCTCAGTCATCCGGGTGGGGCTCAGAGTAGAGCCGCTGCTCCTCCGCATCGAGAGGAGCCAGATGAGGTGGCTTGGGCATCTATTTAGGACGCCTTCCTTGTGAGGTGTTCCGGACACGCCCCACCGGAAAGAGACCCCGGGGAAGACCCAGGACACGCTGGAGGCACTATGTCTCTCGGCTGGCCTGGGAACACCTTGGGATCCCCCCGGAATAGCTGGAAGAAGTGGCCAGGGAGAGGGAAGTCTGGTCATCCCTGCTGAAGCTGCTGCCCCCACGACCCGAACTCGGATAAGCGGATGAAAATGGATGGATGGATGGATTTAATTATTTTGATGGAATACTAATGTTTGGAAATCCATTTCTTTGTATCAACTTACTAATGAATTCAAAAAGACTTTTGACATTACTGTACATACACTGTAAAAAATAAATAGTACATTTTACGGTAAAAAAAAAAAAAAGGCAGATGTGGTTGCCAGAATTCTACCGTAAAAAATACGGTAGCACCGTTATTGCACTGTGAAAAAAAAAACTTACATTTTACGGTAAAAAATGGCAGCTGTGGTTGCCAGAAGTTTACCGTAAATTTTTTTACAGATAAATTTTTTTTTTTTACGGTTTATAACTAATTTATGTTTTTATAAAAACAGTTAATTCCCCCCAAATTTAAGGGTTTACATTGTAACAAATACGGATCATAACTATTTTTATTACAGCTCAGAACTGTCTAATATAAAGATTTATGTTGTAATAATAATGGTTTATTTCCATCTTTTTTACAGCTCAGTACTCACACACTCTCACCCATACAACTTTATCCTGTATATGTGGTGGGGGGGGGGGGGGGTGACTAGTACCTGGTGGAACAACAATATTTAAATTCTCAAAATCAAATATACAAATGTTAGGGTGGACATTTTTTTGGGCAGACAATCTAGGTATGGCGGTGGCGGCGGGTGAAGTGGCGCGTGCTAGCGACTGTCCTTGCTACAGTCATCAAAGGGTGGAATACCATTCACAAATTTGAAGTCCTTGGTTAATGTAAATTAGACGTCTATAAACCGTAGAAAAAGCTATAAAAATCCGTAAAATATACAGTATAATGAGTTCAGTCCCATACAAACAATAACGTTGCTACCGTATTTTTTATGGTAAATTTCTGCCAACCACAGCTGCCAGTTTTTTATCATAAAATTTTTTAAAAAGTTAATTTTTTACTCTATCAACAAAGGTTTAGTAAAATATAAACTGATGCTTCATGATATTAGTAACAAATACCTTCTCTGAGAGTTTCCTTTTTATAAATACAGTAGATCATACATTTTACTGCAATAAACCATATTTTCATATGTTTTTATTTGTTAAATTTAAGGTCTTACTCTGTAAAACTAATTACAGGTTTTCACTGTAAATTCTTCGGTTATCCCAAGTTTTTGAAATACAGTTTTATTCCGTAGCATTTATGCGGTATTTCACTGCTAGAATTAAGAAAATTTTTTACAGTGTAATATTATCATAGCTGCACATCTTTTCTCTTTCATCTGTCATCATTTTATTTATTTATTTTTGTATAAATTGGCAATCTCTGCTTTAAAATTATTATTATTATTATTTGCTCACTCATCATCTATACCACTTTATCATGTAATCAGGGTCATGAGGGGGTCGGGGGGGGGGGGGGGGGCGTGGAACAGGAATACCTGGAGGAAACTCGGTCCAGTTAAAGGCCACGAAGCTTTGATGAGGAATCATTTCCTTACATGAACTTGACATTGCAGTGTTGTAATGAAGGATAAAGGCGACTGAATGAAATGTAAGAGTTTGTGATTAATCAGCTTTGGTTGCAAGTAGTACATTTTATATTTGCATTTATTTATTTATTTATTTATTTGGTTTTCATTTACAGTTTTTTCATGTTTATGGTTTTAGGTTCATGGTTATGGTTAAGATGCTGCTTTTATATTTTCTTTTATTTTTGCATTTAGTATTTAATTTTTTTATCCTTACCTTAAGCTGATACTGATTTGGCACTAAAGATTTTTCAGCTGAACAGAATAACCTTGCTCAGACTCAGTGTCTTCCTGTATCACTCTGTATCAAGCTTTTTATTATTATTTAAATGCAGGCATGATGGACAGGAGTACCTTCTTTGGGTTTGAAAAAACTTTACAGAAGCAAAGTTATAATTAATCACAGAGGCAAATTAAACACATCAGATATTGTGCTAAATATACAGAGGGTAAAATAAGTATTAAACATGTCACCATTTTTCTCAGTAAATAATTTTTTTAATTGACTATAAATTTCTATTGACATGAAATTTTGAATAGATCCTCCCATGAACTCCAACTATGCAAATAAATCAAACCATACTGTATGTCCATAAACGTATAACATAAAGTTAGGTGTAATAATGTGAACTGACACAGGGGGAAAAGTATTAAACACAAAACAACACTTAGACACCGGCTGAAATCAATCAGAAATTAGAAAACAATCAATTAGTGCAAATTAATATCAACTGGTTCAGTCCCAAATGATGGACTATAAAAAGGTATGTCTCATTACTACAGTGTCACACAAGAAACATCTCATGATGGCTAAAAGCAAAGTGCTCTCTGAAGACCTTCGCAATCTTATTGTTGTAACACACTGATGGCATTGGTCACAGAAGGATTTCATAACCTTTGAATGTTCCAGTGAGTACTGTTGGGGCCATAATGCTGGAGTGGAAAGATCATCAACAGCTCCGACCAAATTTCAAATTCAAATTTTAATTCATCACATACAAAACCATACACAGTATGATCTGCAATGAAATGCTTACACGACTGTTTGTGACCGAAAAGAAGATCAAATAAGTGACGCAAAATGTCAATAGAAAATAATATAAAATATTAAATCTACAATATGTAGTGCAATCAAATACAATAAAGTAGAAAGTAGACATTTGTAAAAATGTAAGAAGTATGAACTGTATAAATAAACCGTATGTGCACTGTGCAGGCAGCAGCAGTACAAGGTGGTCATGAAGTGTGAAATAAGATGTGCATCAGTGTTATTGTCCATCTTTAAAGTGCAATATACTCATTTATATGTAAACATAACCATAAATGTGCAACACGTGTGTAAAGGAACCATAACAAGTCCAGTCAGTTCAGTCCTTGTGGTGTTGTGAGAGTCCATATAGCCTGCGGGAAGAAGCTCCTCCTCACTCCCTCTCTGTGTTGGTCTTCAGGGAGGGGAAGCACTTTCTGGACTGCAACAGAGACAACAGTCCATTTTTGGGGTGGCTGAGGTCCTTTATGATCTTCCTGGCCTTGGTTCAGCACCGCTTGCTGTAGGTTGAGTGAAGGTCAGGGAGCTCTGTGTGGATGATGCACTCAGCTGGTCGTACTGTAGGACTCGTCTGTCCTGCATGGTGCTGTTTCCAAACCAGATCGTGATGTTTCCCGTCAGGATGGGGTCTGTGGTGCAGGAGTAAAAGTTCCGAAATACCTTGGAGGGCAGTCTAAAGTCTCTCAAACATCTGAGGTGGTAGAGATGGCCTTTTTCACCACGGTGTTGTTGTGACAGGACCATGTGATGTGAACTCCGAGTATCTGAAGATGTCTACACTCTACACTGTGTGGCCTGGTAGTTCCTCTCCTGCTTTGTTCTGAATTCACTATCAGCTCCTTGATCTTGCTGATGCTAAGGAGGAGACTGTTCCTCTGGCACCAGTTCTTCAGATTTCTAATCTTCTCCAGGTAGGCCGCCTCGTTGTGCTCAGTGATCAGGACCACCTCAACAAACTTGATGAAGGTGGTGGAGCTGGTAGTGGCCACGCAGTCATGTGTGTACAATGAGTACAGCAGGGGGCTCAGAACACAATGCTGGGGGGCTGCAGTGCTGAGAGCGAGGGAGGCTGAGACATGTCCACCCATCCTTACCTGTAGTCTGCCAGATTGGACATCCACCTCCACAGAGATTTTCCAGCTTGAGTGTGGAAGGAATTATAGTGATAAATGCTGAGCTGTAATCGACAAAGAGCATTTTAACATAATAACACATAACCTACAGTATATACATTATTACACATAACCTATATACATTATTACACAACCAGCTCCACCAGGTTGCCATTGTTGGGCCCTTGAGCGAGGCCCTTAACCCTATCTGCTCCAGGGGCGCTGTATCATGGCTGACCCTACGCTCTGACCACAGTTACGCTGGGATATTCGAAGAAGGAATTTCACTGTGCTGTAATGTATATGTGACAAATAAAGGCTTAACTCAGCAAAAAAAGAAACGTCTTCTGACTTTCAACTGTTTTTACTTTCAGTAAACTTAATGTGTAAATATTTGTATGAACACTAAAAGAGTCGACACCATAAGACATGAAGTAAAAATGTTTCCCAATGTGTCCCTGAATGAAGGGAGGCTGAAAATCAGTCAGTACCAGTCAGTATCTGGTGGCCACCAGCTGCTTGAAGTACTGCAGTGCATCTCCTCCTCATGGACTGGACCAGATTTGTCAGTTCTTGCTGTGAGATGGAGGGATTGTGTGTTCCTGGTGTGACTCGGGCAGTTGTTGTGGCCATCCTGTACCTGTCACGCAGGTGTGATATTCGGATGTACCCATCCTGTGCAGGTGTTGTTACACGTGGTCTTCCACTGCGAGGATGATCAGCTGTCCTTCCTGTCTCCCTGTAGCGCCGTCTTAGGCGTCTCACGGTGCGGACATGGCGATTTATTGCCCTATAGCCACATCGGCAGTCCTCATGTCCCCCTGCAGCATGCCTAATGCACGTTCACGCAGATGACCAGCGACCCTGGGTGTCTTTCTTTGGGTGTTTTTCACAGTCGGTAGACGAGTCTCTTTAGTGTCCTGCGTTTTTACAACCGTGACCTTAAATGCCTACTTTCTGTAAGCTGTTAAGGTCTTAACGACCATTCCACAGGTGCATGTTAATTAATTGATTATGGTTAATTGAACATGCATGAGGCGGCGCGGTGGTGTAGTGGTTAGCACTGTCGCCTTGCACCTCCAGGGTCTGGGTTCGATTCCCGTCTCTGTGTGCATGGAGTTTGCATGTTCTCCCCGTGCTTGGTGGGTTTCCTCCGGGTACTCCGGTTTCCTCCCACAGTCCAAAGACATGTAGGTTAGGCTAATTGGCGTTCCTAAATTGCCCGTAGTGTGTGATTGCGTGTGTGAGTGTGTGTGTGTGTGTGTGCCCTGCGATGGATTGGCACCCTGTCCAGGGTGTACCCCGCCTAGTCCCCGAAGTCTCCTGGGATAGGCTCCAGGTCCCCCGCGACCCTGAACACAGGATTAAGCGGTATAGAAAATGAATGAATGAATGAATGAACATGCATGGAAAACATTGTTTAAACCCTTTACAATGAAGATCTGTAAAGTTATTTGGATTTTTACAACATTATTGTTGAAATACACAGTCCTGAAGAAGGGGCGTTTCTTTTTTTGCTGAGTATATTTACTGAGAAAATGCCAGGTGTGTATTAAAGTGTGCTGTAACTCTGGTGACCCGCTGTATAACTTTGTGTTGTAATTTCTGTTTATTGTGTAACCATGGTTACCGCAGTGTGACGGTCACGAGCTCGTGTGGTTCCGGGTTTGGCCAGCAGAGGGCGGTTACGTGCGGTGACGCCTTTTTGGGCCGGGAGCCACAGGTTGCCAGGTGTGTACTAAAGTGTGCTGTAA
This sequence comes from Channallabes apus, assembly GCA_030522415.1. Lineage (NCBI taxonomy): Eukaryota > Metazoa > Chordata > Actinopteri > Siluriformes > Clariidae > Channallabes > Channallabes apus. The sequence continues at coordinate 219,108 of CM060110.1, forward strand.
CCGCCGCACTCGGGTTTAGTGAAGTGACCATTCAGTGCACTGAGGGTGGAGTACAGGGTTAGGTTAGAGTCAGGTGTTTATAATCATTTGTCCTGCGGGAGAGTCTCGGTATAGTCGGTGTTAACCCGGTTTATATACTACGTTTGTTTTGGTGGGGTTTCTCTCAGATGTGGAAACCCCGCGCGCTGTTCCGTACTTCCGGTTTGTGCGCGGATCTAACGTCACCAAGCGGAAGTTCACGAGTGTGTGTGTGTGTGTGTGGACGCTGCGCGCGGTGTGAGGTGTAGATGAGAGCGGGCGCGCGCGGACACACCGGAGTGAGAACCGCGAGCAGGTGAGGCGCGCGTGCAGGACTTTTCACACGACCACAGTTAGCATTAATGCTAACACTGAGGGGGAACCGGAAAAACACCGAGCAGTGAAAGTTTCTGACAGGATGTGACGTGTTTACTGTGTCCTCTTTAACACGGAAATGTGTTTATTATTCATATAATGCGGCTCTTTATATAAAGAGTTTAAAGTTACACTGAGAGTAAAGAGCTGTGTGTGTGTGTGTGTGTGTGTGTGTGTGTGTGTGTGTGTGTGTGTGTGTGTGTGTTAGCATTTATCTCACCGCCTCCAAGTACAGAACTTTTACCGGAAGTTACACTGTTAACTGTAGTGAGGCTAAAGTACACCTCACTGGGGGGAGGGGGGGAGGAAGTGTAGTGTGTGTGTGTGTGTGTGTGTGTGTGTGTGTGTGTGTTTACTGACACTGAGGGTTCTGGTTCCTGTTGATTGTGTGTTGGAGCAGAACAGAGGTTGTGTGTTGGTGTGAGTGCTGATGTCTGAGCTCAGACAGGTGAGACACAGCACACATTTATTATATTCATTTGGTGACCTCCTTGATTGTGTGTGTGTGTGTGTGTGTGTGTGTGTTAGTCCTGTGCTACACTGATGGAACAGGTTCTACCTGACCTGCTCCTGATGTAATGTGAGATTAGGGCGAGTGGTCTGTCACACTGCAGGGGAACACTGATACGGGTCTGCTTCTGGTCCTGAACATACCTGTGTGTGTGTGAAAATCAGCAGGTTTATTGCTGGTGTTTATTTTTAAACTGCAGTGTTGATTCTGTGCATTAGTGTTGAACTTCCTCCTGTGTGCAGAAGTGCAGGTACTGTGTATTATAATACAGAGGGGAAGAACTGTGTGGATCAGTGCTGAGTGTAGCCTCAGGCTCAGGTGTGTGTGTGTCTTTTCTCCTCTTATTTCCCACAGAGAAAACCGTGTCACTGAATTGATTTATCCCGTGTTCGCCCGAGGCTACACCTCGACTCTTTTGCTATTCTGAAGCCGTACAGGAGGAGGACGAGCGGTAAAGACGCGAGCGTGTCTCCTCCTGCGTTCACTCTGTCTGCGTCTGCTTTCAGGAATGTCTCAGTCTAGTCTCGAGTCACAGCGGGAGGAGTCGAGCGTGACGGCCGAGTCGGTGAGCCGTGACGGCGACACACACGTCCCCGAGATCGCTGCTAAAGCGGTCGGCCGTGAGAGTCTCAGTGAGGATGATGAAGGCTGTCGGGAGACGTTCGCACAGAACCGCAGCAGTAATGATGGAGAACAGACACGTGCTCAGGAGAACAGCAGCTCTGATCCCACATTAGAGATTCCTGAATGTCCAGGGAACCTAAAGGTGATCTAATCGCCCGCCTGCCTCGGGGTGTCGCCTCCTCTCCACTCCGCTACGCACCAAGCTGACATGAGTTCAGACCTCGGGGTCGAGAGTCTCCTGAAAAACCCAAAGCTGTAGATTAGACACACAGCAATATGAAGCCCTGGTTTAATCAGTGACACTCATCAGGACAGCAGTCCTCTAATTAACCCTCAGGAAATCACACACAGAGTACAGCCTGTAAAACAATCTCCTTTATCTATATGTATTACCATAAACATAGTTACGTCTCTATACACCCGACATGTTTAGTCCTGTGTTTAATTCTGTCTAACCGAGTGACGAGCTCAGCTTATCCCACTTCACTCCTCTCCGCTATACTCCTCTCCGCTATACTCCTCTCCGCTATACTCCTCTCCGCTATACTCCACTCCGCTATACTCCACTCCGCTATACTCCACTCCGCTATACTCCTCTCCGCTATACACCTCTCCGCTATACTCCTCTCCGCTATACACCTCTCCGCTATACACCTCTCCGCTATACTCCTCTCCGCTATACACCTCTCCGCTATACTCCACTCCGCTATACTCCTCTCCGCTATACTCCACTCCGCTATACTCCACTCCGCTATACTCCTCTCCGCTATACACCTCTCCGCTATACTCCTCTCCGCTATACACCTCTCCGCTATACTCCTCTCCGCTATACACCTCTCCGCTATACTCCACTCCGCTATACTCCACTCCGCTATACTCCACTCCGCTATACACCTCTCCGCTATACTCCTCTCCGCTATACTCCTCTCCGCTATACTCCTCTCCGCTATACACCTCTCCGCTATACTCCTCTCCGCTATACTCCTCTCCGCTATACACCTCTCCGCTATACTCCTCTCCGCTATACTCCTCTCCGCTATACTCCTCTCCGCTATACTCCACTCCGCTATACTCCACTCCGCTATACTCCTCTCCGCTATACACCTCTCCGCTATACTCCTCTCCGCTATACACCTCTCCGCTATACTCCACTCCGCTATACTCCACTCCGCTATACTCCACTCCGCTATACTCCTCTCCGCTATACTCCTCTCCGCTATACTCCACTCCGCTATACTCCACTCCGCTATACTCCTCTCCGCTATACACCTCTCCGCTATACTCCTCTCCGCTATACTCCACTCCGCTATACTCCACTCCGCTATACTCCTCTCCGCTATACACCTCTCCGCTATACTCCTCTCCGCTATACACCTCTCCGCTATACTCCTCTCCGCTATACTCCACTCCGCTATACTCCTCTCCGCTATACTCCTCTCCGCTATACACCTCTCCGCTATACACCTCTCCGCTATACTCCTCTCCGCTATACTCCTCTCCGCTATACTCCTCTCCGCTATACTCCACTCCGCTATACTCCACTCCGCTATACTCCACTCCGCTATACTCCACTCCGCTATACTCCACTCCGCTATACTCCACTCCGCTATACTCCTCTCCGCTATACTCCTCCGCTATACTCCTCTCCGCTATACTCCTCTCCGCTATACTCCTCTCCGCTATACTCCTCTCCGCTATACTCCTCTCCGCCATACTCCTCTCCGCCATACTCCACTCCGCCATACTCCACTCCGCCATACTCCTCTCCGCCATACTCCTCTCCGCCATACTCCTCTCCGCCATACTCCTCTCCGCCATACTCCTCTCCGCCATACTCCACTCCGCCATACTCCACTCCGCCATACTCCTCTCCGCCATACTCCTCTCCGCCATACTCCTCTCCGCCATACTCCACTCCGCCATACTCCTCTCCGCCATACACCTCTCCGCCATACTCCTCTCCGCCATACTCCTCTCCGCCATACTCCACTCCGCCATACTCCACTCCGCCATACACCTCTCCGCCATACTCCTCTCCGCCATACTCCTCTCCGCCATACTCCTCTCCGCCATACTCCTCTCCGCCATACTCCACTCCGCCATACTCCTCTCCGCCATACTCCTCTCCGCCATACTCCTCTCCGCCATACTCCACTCCGCCATACACCTCTCCGCCATACTCCTCTCCGCCATACTCCACTCCGCCATACTCCTCTCCGCCATACTCCTCTCCGCCATACACCTCTCCGCTATACTCCACTCCGCTATACTCCTCTCCGCTATACTCCTCTCCGCTATACTCCACTCCGCCATACTCCTCTCCGCCATACTCCTCTCCGCCATACTCCTCTCCGCCATACTCCACTCCGCCATACTCCACTCCGCCATACTCCTCTCCGCCATACTCCTCTCCGCCATACTCCTCTCCGCTATACTCCTCTCCGCTATACTCCTCTCCGCTATACTCCTCTCCGCTATACTCCACTCCGCTATACTCCTCTCCGCTATACTCCTCTCCGCTATACTCCACTCCGCTATACTCCTCTCCGCTATACACCTCTCCGCTATACTCCACTCCGCTATACTCCTCTCCGCTATACTCCTCTCCGCTATACTCCTCTCCGCTATACTCCACTCCGCTATACACCTCTCCGCTATACTCCACTCCGCTATACTCCACTCCGCTATACTCCACTCCGCTATACTCCACTCCGCTATACTCCGCTATACTCCACTCCGCTATACTCCACTCCGCTATACTCCGCTATCCTCCACTCCTCTCCACTCTACTCCACTCCACTATACTCCACTGCTGTGGGTCCGATACGCCACCTAGTGGACTGAAGCAGATGATTAGCAGCAAAACTAAAGTCTTTTTTCTTTACACAACGTTTGAGTGTTTGATACTTTTAACTTTAGAATCTGTTAGAAATGTAGCGTATTGAGACAAAAAATATATATATATATATTTATTATATATATTTATATATATTAGGGCTGCACGATATTAGGAAAATATGCGATATTGTTGTTGAATATTGCGATAACGATATTTCTTGATATAACATTTCCCTAGAGAAATGCATTTTTATTATTATTATTGCCTATTTTTTTAAATTATTTATTTATATGTAATGATGATACTAAAATAATCAGGTAATAAATATTCGTCTGATGTAATTAAATCTATTTCAGGCTAAAAAGAAACTATATGTCAAGGAAGTTGCAAATATTTAGACTTCAAAACACTATGAATGACTTAAACCCCTCAGCAGATATTCTGACTTCTGGTTTGCTGTTACTATAAACCTGCCAACACAATATGAATTACTTTCAAACATTACTGTTTATTTACATGTAACCGTGTAACACTCATCAATAGTGTCTTACAACAAGAGCAGCTTTTAAACTAAATATTCTCTTTGGCTTGCCTGTTTTTTTATTTTTTATAATTATAAATATTATAAATAAATATTATTAAACAAAAATTAAATAAAAAATACTATTTGTCTCACACACACACTTGCTCCGCGACCGGCACTAGGACCCGGAAGTAATGCGGGCGCGAACCCGGAAGTATAAGAGGAGTAAACAAACCACCACATAGAGCTCAGTCACTGAGTTCACCATGTCGGTTCAGATTGTTTACTTTCTGATTCGAGTGTGTGTTTATAGGACGAATGTTAAATGTGTGTGTTTCCGTTGTTCCCCTTCTGTGAGAGTCCTTAAACTAATTCGCGTGGTTATCCTGCCTACTCGCTTGCTTCCGCGTTTGGGTTTACCGTCCACGCTACAAAAGGCTAACGGCTAATCGCTAAGTCTTCTGATCATCCCGGGTTAGTTCACTACAGAATGAAGTATAAAGATATAAATAATATATATATAAAGATATAAGTGGGTATAAACATAGTAATGGCCCATCTGATTGGTCAAATTTGGACAACAACATGCTTGGCAAATAAAGTATTTATCGCAACTCCTTGCGATATGGTTATCGCGCATGCCATTATCAAGATAACGATATTTTTTCGATATATCATGCAGCCCTAATGCTACAGAATGAAATAAAAAAAGGTTAGAGTTGACTCGGACCGAGGGTCTAGGTCTAATTCCAGCTCTAATGCTCTGTAGTGTATAGAGTGGACAGAGACACGGCGTCTCTACTGAACACGTGTCACTTATTTACATCATCGTACAGGAGACACACAGTAAGTCGACAGTAAGGATCCTGAACTCATGCAGCGCCGCTTCAGCTGAGGATCAGTTTAGTGCCTTCTCTCTGTGCTTCGGTGGTGGGGCGTGTGTGTGTGTGTGTGTGTGTGTGTGTGTGTGTGTGTGTGTGTGTGTGTGTGTGTGTGTGTGTGT
>CM060110.1:227500-232500 GCA_030522415.1 Channallabes apus
CAAACACACACACACACGCGCCAATGTCTTAAATTGTGTCTGATGAAATGTAACAGGATTTTAATCCTTCAGTCTGTCTGTTTTTATTTACTTCACCACTCACTGTCATGTGACCAAACAGGAAACTGAAACCTGATACTAGCAAACAATCATGTGTCTCTGTCTCAGGGTCATGTGTGTGTCTGTCTCTCGGTGTGTGTGCACCCCCCGCTGGTGTGTGTGTGTGGTTCTGGTACTTTATGGACCCTCCCATGACAAAGAGAACTACACTGTGTTATTCTTTACGTTGCAGGACGTGTCACATGATCTACCCTCTGGACCAATCACATCGCACGCAGCAGACCGTGGCGTGATGTCTGAGGGCGTGGCTGCAGTAGGTCCACACACAGGTACAGGTGAGTCTCCTTATAACTGAAATACACACACCTCACTATTATTATTATTATTATTATTATTAATGTGTGTGTGTGAGACCAGCGTTTCTCTTTAATAAACTCTACACTGTGACACTTATAACACCAGGAGATCTGAATGTGAAAGCAGGACGCTGGTGTTCCTCTAATGACGTGTGTGTGTGTGTGTGTGTGTGTGTGTGTGTGTGAGACAGAGAGACATCTTTATTCATCTGCTCTCCTCTTTCATTCGCCTCACTCTGTGTGTGTGAATAATTATAGCCAAACCACAGCAAACTATTTGCTCTCCCCAGCACATACACACGCGCACACACACACAGTGTTTATTACATCAATCACCCTACACACGCGCAGTTCCCTCTCCCATGATGATGTAATACGTAAGGTTTATTAATGATGTCATCTGGACCTCCCTCCAGCTGTGATAAAGATGGAGTTCAGGACTAACAGTAACAGCAGAGTGACAGGACGGTGAGAGACTCGTCTATAGTCACTGACGAGTCTGATGATGAATCACCACCGAGTTTACAGGAATAACAACATGAGGAATGTTTACAACAAATAATAACAACAAATCTGATGAAAGAAGACAAACGTTAAGAATCTCCCTTAAACTCGGAACCGGAACTCTGTAGACTTTTCAACCTTGTTGAAACCGACAACACGCCGTCGCTTACGTGTTTAATGAGACGGGCGTGGCTCAGTGTTTAAGGTCACGGGTTCAGCCCCCCCCCCTTGAGTGAGATAAACCCCGCCTCCTTCTGCAGGGGTTCATACGCGATCTTAAATCTGACTCCTCCTCTCCGTTACCTCCTGCAGATTATTTTTAGTCCTCGTCTCTCGTCTCATCTCCTTTGCAGGATTTAACCCCAGTCTGGTCCTCAGGGACGCAGTCTACTTGTAGATTACGCTTCTTTTTTTTTCCCAGGATACTCTTACTGGTGTTACTGGTGTTACTGGTGTTACTGGTGTTACTGGGTCTCTTCTCTATGGGTTTCTGTCCTGTTTTGAACCTTCACTGTGTGCGCGCGTGCTTGCTTTTTTTGGGGAAATGTGCAGATTTTGTGACGGGTATTGACTCTGTTCTCACACACACACACACACACACACACACACACACACACACACACACACACACACACAGTTTAAAATAGTGACTGGCTGTTATAAATCAGTTGTGTGTGTGTGTGTGTGTGTGTGTGTGTGTGTGTGTGTGTGTGTGTGTGTGTTGAGCAGGCGATGTGCAGGTGCAGTCTAACAGCGGTGCTGTGGTTCTCGCCGACGACATGAAAAACCCGGCCATGGAAAAACTGGAGCTCGTCAGGAAGTGGAGCATCAACACCTACAAAGTGAGTAGGTCTGTGGTGGAGTCAGTGGCGGGGTCAGTGGGTCGGTCAGTGGGTCGGTCAGTGGCGGCGTCAGTGGGTCGGTCAGTGGCGGCGTCAGTGGGTCGGTCAGTGGGTCGGGCAGTGGTGGGGTCAGTGGCGGAGTCAGTGGCGGCGTCAGTGGTGGAGTCAGTGGGTCGGTCTGTGGCGGCGTCAGTGGTGGGGTCAGTGAAAGAGCGACTCTGTGATTAACACTCTGGCGGTTGTGTTTCCTCCTCTTCCTCCTCCTCTTCCTCCTCTACACAGTGCACTAAACAGATCCTGTCGGAGAAGTTGGGTCGCGGCTCTCGCACCGTGGATCTGGACCTGGAGGCCCGAATCGACGTGCTGCGCGATAACAAGCGTAAATACGAGCAGGTGGTGAAGCTGGCGCAGACGCTGGCCAATCAACTCGCGCAGATGATGCAGACACAGAGGCAGCTGGGAGACGCCTTCGCCGATCTCAGTCTCAAAACACCTGAACTCCATGTGTGTGTCTTCACCTCAATTAATAACACACACACACACACACACACACACACACACACTCACTCCTGACGGCTGGGTTAGGAGAGGACAAACAGTATATTTTTATCCCCTCCCGTTTACTAAGTGTGTGTGTGTGTGTGTGTGTGTTCAGGAGGAGTTCGGCTACAACGCTGACACTCAGAAGCTCCTGTCGAAGAACGGCGAGACTCTTTTAGGAGCCATCAGCTTCTTCATCGCCAGCGTCAACACTCTGGTGGACAAAACCATCGAGGACACCATGATCAACATCAAACAATACGAGGCAGCCAGGTACGACTGCTGTGTGTGTGTGTGTGTGTGTGTGTGTGTCTGGAGACGTAGATACTGAAAGTCCACTGAGACTCTCCTGCAGCGTGAGGCAACAGTCACACCCAGCACATCTCTCTGTGGAAGCACTGACCACGTGTGTGTGTGTGTGTGTGTGTGTGTGTGCAGGATCGAGTATGACGCGTATCGTACAGACCTGGAGGAGCTGAATCTCGGCCCACGCGACGCCAGCACGCTGCCCAAGATCGAGCAGTCTCAGGCCCAGTTCCAGATCCACAGGGAGAAGTACGAGAAGATGCGCAACGACGTCGCCGTCAAACTCAAGTTCCTGGAGGAGAATAAGGTGAGGATCAGGGCTTCCATGTGGTTGGTCATGTGGTTCAGCACGCTGTGTGTGTGTGTGTGTGTGGTTTAATAATGTCCTGTTGTGCAGGTGAAGGTTCTCCACAACCAGCTGATCCTCTTCCACAACGCCATCGCTGCGTATTTTGCTGGGAACCAGCAGCTGCTGGATCAGACGCTCAAACAGTTCCACATCAAACCGAAGCTGCCCGGCGCGGACACGCCCTCCTGGTTAGAGGAGCGCTGAGTCCCCACACTAACCCCGCCCACACAACGACCTGCGAGCGGTCCGCTCTGGAGAGGAAGCAGGAAGTTCATGCACTAAACATCTCCTACACACACACACACACACACACACACACACACACACACACACACACACACACGCCACTTTGTTCTTGCCGTTTCTCTGTCTTTCCTCTCGGGGACACTAAAGCTGTTCTCTCCCTGTCAGTGTGTTCAGTCTGGAGAGAAGAACAAACCTCTTCTCGTTCTGTGTGTGTGTGTGTGTGTGTGTGTGTGTGTGTGTGTGTGTGTGTTTACCTGGAAGATCATCAGCCGCGCACTTTAACAACCTCCTGAAACAGTTACGACAAATCAGAGCTTTTTATACACAGAAAGAAAATGATATAAACCAAAGTGTCTTTAGAAACTAATCCAGATGTGTCCAGTGGTTTTTCCTCACACGTCTCTTCTGCTGGAGATATTCACAGAGACGCCGTGTCCTGGACCACTGAGGCAGGAGTTTGGGGATTATTATTATTATTATGAGGTTTTAAATTATATCTTGTTTGATGCGTGTCTTGTTTTTATTAATTGGCGAGGAGGCGGGTCTTAGAACACTTTATACTTAATATTAATGAGCTCACATGAATGTTTTTTCCAGAAGTTTTGACTTCAGTAATGTGCCTTTTCTCTCTCCAGAAAACAAACAGTTAGAAGAAATAAAATACATTTTTATGCTGTGGACCAACACACACACACACACACACACACACACACTCCTGCTCTCTAACTGCATTCCAGATTATAAACTGTTTCTTTAGTTCTTTTGTATTTGATTAAAATGAAATAGTTTCTCTGATCCAGGAGGTGGCGCTGCTCCTGATATCGGTCTGAGACACGCCGGGGGTTTCGAGAGTTTCTCTCTTTAATGCGCTGCTTTACACACGCTTGACGATGATATCTATAATAATTAATCTTTTTTTTTTCCGCTTTTCTTTTTGCAAATTTCAGAACCAGAAGTTCATTAAGTTCTCCACAGTCGAGTCCAGACGTCTCCATGAACACGAGCTGATATTAAACTCACAGATAATTAATAACTCATTAAATGTGAAGATTCATGCTGACTGCAAACTATAGACATTTATATTTTATTACAGTTCCTTTTTTAATTAGGACTTTTCTTATATATTTCTTATATATACACACACGGCTCAGACTGAGGACTCCTTACACTCTTTACACTCCTTACACTCTTTACACTCCTTACACTCTTTACACCCCTTACACTCTTTACACCCCTTAAACTATGTCTTTAGACTCCACCGTGTGACCTTTAATAAACGCTCAGTAAGTGTCCTGTATCAGCAGCACAGATGCACATTTACAAGGTGACCCGAAAACTCAGAGTACCAGCTCTCTCTCTGTCTGTCTCTGTCTCTGTCTCTTTCTGTCTCTCTCTCTGTCTCTGTCTCTTTCTGTCTATATAAATACATTTGTACTGTTCTGTATTTTACATATTTTTGGATATATATATATATAAATAAATGTATTTTGCTGTGGGCATTTTAAGCGATGATGATCATATAAACAGTATAAAAGTTGTAAAAGTCTATAAACTGTTGACGACTCTGGGAGGAAACGAATTAAAGCTTTTTATTTGTAAAAATTTGATTTTTTTTCTTTAATAATCCTGACTTTCCATTTCAGCGTGATAACTAGAGCCAGAAACACACACACACACACACACACACACAAAATCAGTTGTCCAACCTTACACACCACACATTCAGAGTGTCTCCTAGAGGTGGCGCTGTTTCACTTTCACTCACATTTGAGGATACTTTATTGTATCTCACACACA
>CM060110.1:237500-250000 GCA_030522415.1 Channallabes apus
AACCGTGTAACACTCATCAATAGTGTCTTACAACAAGAGCATCTTTTAAACTAAATATTCTCTTTGGCTTGCCTGGTTTTTTTTTAATAAAAATAAATATTATTAAACAAAAAAAAACAAAAAAAACACTATTTGTCACACACACGCACACACGCGCGCGCACACACGCTCCGCGACCGGCACTAGGACCCAGAAGTAATGCGGGCGCGAACCCGGAAGTATAAGAGGAGTAAACAAACCACCGCATAAAGCTCAGTCACTGAGTTCACCATGTCGGTTCAGATTGTTTACTTTCTGATTCGAGTTTCCGTTGTTCCCCTTCTGTGAGAGTCATGTGACTAATTCGCGTGGTTATCCTGCCTACTCGCTTGCTTCCGCGTTTGGGTTTACCATCCACGCTACAAAAGGCTAACGGCTAATCGCTAAGTCTTCTGATCATCCCGGGTTAGTTCACTACAGAATGAAGTATAAAGATATAAATAATATATATATAAAGATATAAGCGGGTATAAACATAGTAATGGCCCATCTGATTGGTCAAATTTGGACAACAACATGCTTGGCAAATAAAGTATTTATCGCAACTCCTTGCGATATGGTTATCGCGCATGCCATTATCATGATAACGATATTTTTTCGATATATCGTGCAGCCCTAGTGTGTGTGTGCATGCGTGTATGTGTGTGTGTATGTGCGTGTGTGTATGTGTGTGCGTATGTGCGTGTGTGTATGTGTGTGTGTATGTGCGTGTGTGTATGTGCGTGCGTGTGTGTGTGTGTTTGTGTGTGTGATATCAACATGAACAACCGTGTCTCATCTGTCTAATTATTGAACTTTTCCTGTTTAATGATACAGACGTCCTGTTCTTGTGGTTTATCAGGTTTTCTCTTTGTGGTAAAGATCTCACATCACGCCGTTTATCTTAGACACTCTGACACTTCTTAAGCTTTACGGTTCCCGTGTGTGTGTGTGTGTGTGTGAGAGAGATACGGTATATTAACACGCACACTTTATGCTTAACTTTAGAGCACTAAGTCCTCTGAGGGTCGTACTCCAGGGTGTCCTCTCACGCCCCCAGGCCTTTATTGTCTCTCAGCTTTTGTTGTGTAGACGATCGTCGAGCACAAACCCGGTCCGTCCCTCACACCACCATCAATCCAACAAAGCCATTCAAGACATCAAGGACAAAGCTTTGGCAAAGTTTTTGAAGGGGTCAGGATAAAAAGAGGGTGGGGCGGGGCGGGGCGGGGCGGGGTGCTCGTCTTGTTGCCACATCTCCATGGTAACCCAAGATTTTAATGGGAGAAGCCAACTGGTGCTAAAAATCCCAGACCCTGATTCAGCTCAGTGATGAGGACGATTTACAAGTGAGGCGTTTTTAATTGTGGAAATGTTTAGCTCAGAGTCAGGCCTGTAGACAGACAGACAGACAGACAGACAGAGTGTTTTATTAATCTGTAAGTCAGATTATATTGACAGGTTAGACACCAACATGCAGTCCACAGGAGAATTTTACGGCCGGGTTAAAATAAAATAAGAAAAGGGTATCGTCTGAACGCAGAGATCAGTCTCAGGTCTGACAGCTGAGTGTTTCTTCACACTGGAGAGCGTCGTGTGTAAACTCTCGGCTCTCTGAGGCTCCACAGGTAACGAGGATTACACAGAGGTCACGCCTTATCCAGGAAAACTCCCATCATGCCCTGAGCTGCCCTGAGCTGGTGTCTGTTTCACAGCTCCAGACCTTTCTCTCCGTCTCACACACACTGCAGAAAGTCACGACACGTGGGTGTAATAACTTATAACTAGTTTCATAACTAGAGGAATGAGACTCTATAATCAATAATGCATTACGTCTGGTGGTGGTGAAGCTTGTGTTGTGAAGGACCTTCAGCCACAGGTTCTACCAGAGTTCAATACACGATGAATCCACTGATCATGTGACCTGAGAAGTTCAAATCACCAGATAAAACTGCCGGAGCTGCAGGAACACTGTGCTCATCCTCATGTTACTGTAAAACCATCAGTGTTTAGAGTAAAATCATCAGTGTCAGGATTTAAGGTGAGATCTGGACCACACTGTCTGACAGAGGAACGTGAACCAACAGAACGTGAACCAAATCTCACATCTCTGGATTTTGATCCCGTGTGTCCTCATGATAACAGAAACATGAACAGGAGTCCACAGTGTGTCCTACAGAGTCCTTCTTCTAACGGACAGGTTCTGTCTTATTAAGCTAGGATTTAGGTTTGGTCTTTTATCATCTTTGGAGATCGAATGGCCTTTACTGTGTGAAATATTTCAGCTCAGGACTCTGTGGTACATCAGAACCACAGCTGCTGTAGAACCATAAACACATCGTAGGTCTCCTGATCTTCAACCTTTTCTTCTTGAACTGACTAGTGGGTGATTTGTCTCTACATTTAAGAATGAACTTCTGAAGATTTTCTCTGAGTAACAGGTCATGAACAGTTTGATTAAGGTGACTAATGTTCTCCTGGAGCATTTGGCGCTCTGGTCCCAAGACACAGTGACTGGCAGAAGCTCGTCTACATTCACAGCATTTCTGGCAGTGTATCTGTGGAGGAACATCTCGAGTGTTCTTCAGGTCTCTTGGACGTTCCTGATTGAAGATGAAGTACGTGCAGAAGTACAGAAGTACACCTCCGTGTTTGGAGCTCACCTAGTGAAGGCCATCTTCCAGTCCTGATCAGTCTAAATGAGCAGTTCATCACCATACACACCTGATCTCAGACATGAGGTTCACCGAGTGTGTTTCTGGTTGTGATCTGAACTAAACAGATGTTTGTAAGTTGAACATACAATGTTCTCTTTGAAGACGAACAGCAGAAAGACGCGAGACGATTCAAAGTCAAGGCAAGACATCCGATACGCTTAATATTTAAACGTGCTGTGTGTGTGTGTGTGTGTGTGTGTGTGTCAGGTGTCAGTTTTAGGTAAGAGACTAGAATAATTCGGCTGTTTAACAGACATGTGAGAACTGGACAGGTGAGTTTTATGTGTTTCTGCAGTAATTAAGATGTGTGTGTGTGTGTGTGTGTGTGTGTGTAAAGTGATCAAAGCCGCTCTCCCTGCAGTGAGTGTAGCAGAGCAGTGCAGTATTAAACACTACAGTATTGGCGATACTAACTACAACCCTATTTATAATATAATATAATATTGTGTTGAGTCGGTCACATGCACTTTCCTCACACACACACACTTCCCTCCTCACACACACACTTCCCTCCATCACACACACACTTCCAGACTGCTGCAGTCTCTCCAGGGGCTCGTCCTCCAAACTCACTGTTATCATCCTGAACTTCACCTTCACACTTGACAGAACATCAGCTTAGAGTCTGTGAGGCCAGGATCAGCCGCACCACCCTCCGCATCATCATCATCATCATCATCATCATCATCATCATCTGAGGGAAACCAGACTGAGGACACACACACACACACACACACACACACACACACACGAGACTACAACACCGTCAACACAAACCAGATGATTTAACTAGAGAGACAACATTAGCGTCATCTCCACTCTTAGCATTTTCATGTTGTTTTTAGCGGGAAGAGGGGAATTCACTAGCATTAACAAATTAGCCAGGAAGCTAACGCTATCCCTGTGCTAGTTTACATTAGCCCAACTGTGTGTATGTGCTGTATGTCAAGGTTTATATTAGATACGTAGTAAAGTTAAACAGAAACATTAGTAGTAGAGGTGACGCTGGTGTCCCAGTCTCACATGAGAACTCTTACCCCTGTTAGAAACGCCAGGGAGTGTGGACGTGGTGGATCGCCAGAAACTCGCCAGAAACTCGCCAGAAGTCGTTACTTTATTAAAATCATTACAACTTTCAAAAACAACGTCCCGACAGATATATTACATCACTCACTTGAGGGTGATTGAGGGTCAGTATGGTGATGGGGGGGGGGTAATTGTGGGGGTAATTGAGGGTCAGTATGGTGATGGGGGGGGGTAATTGTGGGGGTAATTGAGGGTCAGTATGGTGACTGGGGGGGTAATTGTGGGGGTGATTGAGGGTCAGTATAGTGACGGGGGGGTAATTGTGGGGGTGATTGAGGGTCAGTATGGTGACTGGGGGGGTAATTGTGGGGGTGATTGAGGGTCAGTATGGTGACTGGGGGGGTAATTGTGGGGGTAATTGAGGGTCAGTATGGTGACTGGGGGGATAATTGTGGGGGTGATTGAGGGTCAGTATGGTGACTGGGGGGGTAATTGTGGGGGTAATTGAGGGTCAGTATGGTGACTGTGTGGGGTAATTGTGGGGGTGATTGAGGGTCAGTATGGTGACTGTGTGGGGTAATTGTGGGGGTGATTGAGGGTCAGTATGGTGACTGTGTGGGGTAATTGTGGGGGTAATTGAGGGTCAGTATGGTGACTGTGTGGGGTAATTGTGGGGGTAATTGAGGGTCAGTATGGTGACTGGGGGGGTAATTGTGGGGGTGATTGAGGGTCAGTATGGTGACGGGGGGGTAATTGTGGGGGTAATTGAGGGTCAGTATGGTGACTAGGGGGGTAATTGTGGGGGTGATTGAGGGTCAGTATAGTGACGGGGGGGTAATTGTGGGGGTGATTGAGGGTCAGTATGGTGACTGGGGGGGTAATTGTGGGGGTGATTGAGGGTCAGTATGGTGACTGGGGGGGTAATTGTGGGGGTAATTGAGGGTCAGTATGGTGACTGGGGGGGTAATTGTGGGGGTGATTGAGGGTCAGTATGGTGACTGGGGGGGTAATTGTGGGGGTAATTGAGGGTCAGTATGGTGACTGTGTGGGGTAATTGTGGGGGTGATTGAGGGTCAGTATGGTGACTGTGTGGGGTAATTGTGGGGGTGATTGAGGGTCAGTATGGTGACTGGGGGGGTAATTGTGGGGGTGATTGAGGGTCAGTATGGTGACTGGGGGGGTAATTGTGGGGGTGATTGAGGGTCAGTATGGTGACTGGGGGGGTAATTGTGGGGGTAATTGAGGGTCAGTATGGTGACTGGGGGGGTAATTGTGGGGGTAATTGAGGGTCAGTATGGTGACTGGGGGGGTAATTGTGGGGGTGATTGAGGGTCAGTATGGTGACTGCGGGGGTAATTGTGGGGGTAATTGAGGGTCAGTATGGTGGCTGGGGGGGGTAATTGTGGGGGTGATTGAGGGTCAGTATGGTGACTGGGGGGGTAATTGTGGGGGTAATTGAGGGTCAGTATGGTGACTGTGTGGGGTAATTGTGGGGGTGATTGAGGGTCAGTATGGTGACTGGGGGGGTAATTGAGGGTCAGTATGGTGACTGTGTGGGGTAATTGTGGGGTGATTGAGGGTCAGTATGGTGACTGTGTGGGGTAATTGTGGGGGTAATTGTGGGGGTAATTGAGGGTCAGTATGGTGACTGGGGGTGTAATTGTGGGGGTGATTGAGGGTCAGTATGGTGACTGGGGGGGTAATTGTGAGGGTGATTGAGGGTCAGTATGGCGACGGGGGGGTAATTGTGGGGGCAATTGAGGGTCAGTATGGTGACTGTGTGGGGTAATTGTGGGGGTAATTGAGGGTCAGTATGGTGACTGTGTGGGGTAATTGTGGGGGTGATTGAGGGTCAGTATGGTGACTGTGTGGGGTAATTGTGGGGGTAATTGAGGGTCAGTATGGTGACTGGGGGTGTAATTGTGGGGGTGATTGAGGGTCAGTATGGTGACTGGGGGGGTAATTGAGGGTCAGTATGGTGACTGTGTGGGGTAATTGTGGGGTGATTGAGGGTCAGTATGGTGACTGTGTGGGGTAATTGTGGGGGTAATTGAGGGTCAGTATGGTGACTGGGGGTGTAATTGTGGGGGTGATTGAGGGTCAGTATGGTGACTGGGGGGGTAATTGTGAGGGTGATTGAGGGTCAGTATGGCGACGGGGGGGTAATTGTGGGGGCAATTGAGGGTCAGTATGGTGACTGTGTGGGGTAATTGTGGGGGTAATTGAGGGTCAGTATGGTGACTGTGTGGGGTAATTGTGGGGGTGATTGAGGGTCAGTATGGTGACTGTGTGGGGTAATTGTGGGGGTAATTGAGGGTCAGTATGGTGACTGGGGGTGTAATTGTGGGGGTGATTGAGGGTCAGTATGGTGACTGGGGGGGTAATTGTGGGGGTAATTGAGGGTCAGTATGGTGACTGGGGGGGTAATTGTGGGGGTAATTGAGGGTCAGTATGGTGACTGTGTGGGGTAATTGTGGGCGTAATTGAGGGTCAGTATGGTGACTGTGTGGGGTAATTGTGGGGGTGATTGAGGGTCAGTATGGTGACTGTGTGGGGTAATTGTGGGGGTAATTAAGGGTCAGTATGGTGACTGGGGGTGTAATTGTGGGGGTGATTGAGGGTCAGTATGGTGACTGTGTGGGGTAATTGTGGGGGTAATTGAGGGTCAGTATGGTGACTGGGGGTGTGATTGTGGGGGTGATTGAGGGTCAGTATGGTGACTGTGGGGGGTAATTGTGGGGGTGATTGAGGGTCATTATGGTAATTGTGGGGGTGATTGAGGGTCAGTATGGTGACTGTGGGGGGTAATTGTGGGGGTGATTGAGGGTCAGTATGGTGACTGTGGGGGGTAATTGTGGGGGTGATTGAGGGTCAGTATGGTGACTGGGGGGGTAATTGTGGGGGTGATTGAGGGTCAGTATGGTGACTGTGTGGGGTAATTGTGGGGGTGATTGAGGGTCGGTATGGTGACTGTGTAGGATAATTGTGGGTGTGATTGAGGGTAAGTGTGGTGACTGTGGGGGGTAATTGTGGGGGTGATTGAGGGTCAGTATGGTGACTGTGTGGGGTAATTGTGGGGGTAATTGAGGGTCAGTATGGTGACTGGGGGGGTAATTGTGGGGGTAATTGAGGGTCAGTATGGTGACTGTGTGGGGTAATTGTGGGGGTAATTGAGGGTCAGTATGGTGACTGGGGGTGTAATTGTGGGGGTGATTGAGGGTCAGTATGGTGACTGGGGGGTAATTGTGGGGGTGATTGAGGGTCAGTATGGTGACTGTGTGGGGTAATTGTGGGGGTTATTGAGGGTCAGTATGGTGACTGGGGGTGTGATTGTGGGGGTGATTGAGGGTCAATATAGTGACGGGGGGGTAATTGTGGGGGTGATTGAGGGTCAGTATGGTGACTGTGGGGGGTGATTGTGGGGGTGATTGAGGGTCAGTATGGTGACTGTGGGGGGTAATTGTGGGGGTGATTGAGGGTCAGTATGGTGACTGTGAGGGGTAATTGTGGGGGTGATTGAGGGTCAGTATGGTGACTGGGGGGGTAATTGTGGGGGTGATTGAGGGTCAGTATGGTGACTGTGTGGGGTAATTGTGGGGGTGATTGAGGGTCGGTATGGTGACTGTGTAGGATAATTGTGGGTGTGATTGAGGGTAAGTGTGGTGACTGTGTGGGGTAATTGTGGGGGTAATTGAGGGTCAGTATGGTGACTGGGGGTGTAATTGTGGGGGTGATTGAGGGTCAGTATGGTGACTGGGGGGGTAATTGTGGGGGTGATTGAGGGTCAGTATGGTGACTGTGTGGGGTAATTGTGGGGGTGATTGAGGGTCAGTATGGTGACTGTGTGGGGTAATTGTGGGGGTGATTGAGGGTCAGTATGGTGACTGGGGGTGTAATTGTGGGGGTGATTGAGGGTCAGTATGGTGACTGGGGGTGTGATTGTGGGGGTGATTGAGGGTCAGTATAGTTACGGGGGGGTAATTGTGGGGGTGATTGAGGGTCAGTATGGTGACGGGGGGTAATTGTGGGGGTGATTGAGGGTCAGTATGGTGACGGGGGGGTAATTGTGGGGGTGATTGAGGGTCAGTATGGTGACTGTGGGGGGTAATTGTGGGGGTAATTGTGAGAGAGGATGGGGAGGGGCTGTGGCTCAGGCCTGAACATTAGACACGAATGTCTAAGTGTGTGGTGTGTGTAATCGTGCCCTGGTGCTCGGTAATGCTGAAGTCATCCAAAGCTCCTCAGTAATGATGCTCTGAGGGACGGAGTGCAAGCTGTAAACATCAGCTGCTGTGAGTTTACGCCCTCACCGTAGTTCTGCTCCAGCCCCCGCCTTCCTCAGGTGTCATGGCAGTGTGACGAGGTCGTCCTGTGCGGCGCTGTACCAGGACAACCCCGGCTCATGTAAACACCACTCACTTCTCTTCCTGTTCCACAAAGAGAAGCTAATAATCATCTCGCTCATAGGAGAAACCCAATCCCTGTGCTGCTGCTGAAACACACCTTGGACGACACGTCCTCCTGGGGTACGAGTGCGTAAACTGGCCTTAATTAGAGTAAAGCTTCAGGATTAGTTCTGTTCTCAGACGCAACTGTGCCCGTTCAGTCTGAGGTTCTGTGAAGTTCAGTGTGAGGTTCTATGTGAAGTTCAGTTTGAGGTTCTGTGAAGTTCAGTGTGAGGTTCTGTGTGAAGTTCAGTGTGAAGTTCAGTGTGAGGTTCTGTGAAGTTCAGTGGGAGGTTCTGTGTGAGGTCCATTGTGAAGTTCTGTGTGAAGTTCTGTGTGAGGTTCATTGTGAGGTTCATTGTGAGGTTCTGTGTGAGGTTCTGTGTGAGGTTCATTGTGAGGTTCTGTGTGAGGTTCTGTGTGATTTTCTGTGTGAGGTTCAGTGTGAGGTTCTGTGTGAGGTTCTGTGTGAGGTTCTGTGTGATTTTCTGTGTGAGGTTCTGTGTGAGGTTCTGTGTGAGGTTCAGTGTGAAGTTCTGTGTGAGGTTCATTGTGAGGTTCTGTGTCAGGTTCGTTGTGAGGTTCTGTGTGAAGTTCAGTGTGAAGTTCTGTGTGAGGTTCTGTGTGAGGTTCTGTGTGAGGTTCTGTGTGATTTTCTGTGTGAGGTTCTGTGTGATTTTCTGTGTGAGGTTCTGTGTGAGGTTCATTGTGAGGTTCTGTGTGAGGTTCATTGTGAGGTTCTGTGTGAGGTTCATTGTGAGGTTCTGTGTGAAGTTCAGTGTGAAGTTCTGTGTGAGGTTCTGTGTGATTTTCTGTGTGAGGTTCAGTGTGAAGTTCTGTGTGAGGTTCTGTGTGAAGTGCATCACGACTGGTCCAGGTGGTTATGAGATTTCCTGCTCTTGGATTAGCCGTGCAGCTAACTCCAGGGAAAGGAGAAGAGTTAATGTTAAACCTGAGCTTTAATAGAGCCGCACTGAGACTAAACCCATCATAGTGTTTATAATCAGCTTCTTCACTTCTTCTTCTGTGTGTGAAAATCATTATCATGTTATTGTTATTATATACAGAAGTTTAGTGTGGCTTAGTTCCTGTCATCGCCTGCAGCACACAAAGTGATCATTTGCATTTAAAAGCAGTGTGTGTGTGTGTGTGTGTGTGTGTGTGTTGTTTTCACTTTAGAGTGTGTAAAGTGGTAGCTTTAGATAAATGTTAGTGATGTTCCCATTTCTACACACACTGTAATTCCTGTTTTCACCGGAGCTCTGATACGATCTGCATTTCTATTGTTCACCCTGACACGTAGTGTGTGTGTGTGTGTGTATGTGTGTGTGTCCTGGACCTGTTTTTAAGATTCCCATAGATTTAGTTTGAGTTGGTTTGGCTTCCTAAAGACTAGCGTTAGCTGGGGGGGAGTTTGTCCCGGTGCTCTGGGGCAGGAGGGTCGCATCTCACATCAGATATACTAACACTAACCAAACACAGACTCTGTGAGATCACCATAATAAACACCATACTGAACACCATACTGAAAACCATACTGAAAACCATACTGAACACCATAACGAACACCATAACGAACACCATAACGAACACCATAACGAACATAATGAACACCATAATGAACACCATACTGACACCATAATGAGCACTATACTGAACACCATAATGACACCATACTGAACACCATAATGACACCATAATGACACCATACTGAACTCCACAATGAACTCCACAATGAACACCATAATGAACACCATAATGAACACCATACTGAACACCATACTGACACCATACTGAACACCATAGTGAACACCATAGTGAACACCATAGTGAACACCATCATGACACCATAGTGAACACCATACTGAACACCATAATGACACCATAGTGAACACCATCATGACACCATAGTGAACACCATACTGAACACCATACTGAACACCATACTGAACACCATACTGAACACCATCATGACACCATAGTGAACACCATACTGAACACCATAATGACACCATAGTGAACACCATAGTGAACACCATAGTGAACACCATAATGAACACCATAATGACACCATAGTGAACACCATAATGAACACCATAATGACACCATAGTGAACACCATAATGACACCATAGTGAACACCATACTGACACCATACTGAACACCATAATGACACCATAATGACACCATACGGAACACCATAATGACACCATAGTGAACACCATAATGAACACCATACTGACACCATACTGAACACCATAATGACACCATAGTGAACACCATAATGAACACCATAATGACACCATACTGAACACCATAGTGAACACCATAATGACACCATAGTGAACACCATACTGACACCATACTGAACACCATAATGACACCATAGTGAACACCATAATGAACACCATACTGAACACCATAATGACACCATAATGAACACCATAATGACACCATAATGAACACCATAATGACACCATACTGAACACCATAATGACACCATAGTGAACACCATAGTGAACACCATAATGAACACCATAATGACACCATAGTGAACACCATAGTGAACACCATAGTGAACACCATAATGACACCATAGTGAACACCATACTGTCCACACCGTCCTGCCTTCATTTCTGAATTTCATGTTTGTGTTAAGATTCAGATCTCTATGTACATGTCCAGTCACTGTGAGTCTATAAAGAATAATCAGTTTAACATTTCCATAACATTTGAATAATATTTATTGTCACTTTTCAGTAACTGTGTTACACATGTGGACAGTTTGATCTTTCAAGATTCAGAGAACTTTATTAACCACAGAGGGAAATGATTTATTCTTAGTTACAGTTGCTTACAGTGGTTTTCCTGGAGGAAAAGAAAAAGTGTAATTAATTATACAAGAAGGAGAGGAAAAAAACTAACAGTAAAACAGTATGATGGTGTTTATTTCCTTGTATTTGTTTGGAAAACAAACACCAGTCTTTAGTGAATCTGCACGCTGCTGCTCTGTACTATGGAACTCCAAAGTGTTCAAAATTAAATAAATAAATAGGACACTATGAAATAAATAACTCTATGAATAAATAAGACACATATATATAATATGAGAATGATATTGTGAAATAATGGTACATATTTTGAAAAAAAGCTTATTATTGTGAAATATATTTACTTATTATTATGAAATAATATTTCATGGTCATTATTTTTCCCAATAACAGAGATTATTGCAGAGGCATTTTATTTAATTCATGCTGTTTTTATTTCAAAATGTCATTTTTTCAAAGTCAGTTTTTATTTCAAAATCCCGTTTTTCACGATGGCCTATTTATTTCATAATGCGACTTTTCAGCAGAATGAGTCGTTCTGTCAATCAGCGCCAGTGGGTTGGACCTGCGCGCCTATTGGCTGATCCTCTAACATCGATTAGTTTCCCTGGATACCTGCTCCGCGGACCGCCGCTACAGCTAGCAATAACGTGCTAGGCTCAGTGGCGGACTGGCCGTGTGGAGTACCGGGCGTTTCCCCGGTGGGCTGCTGGTCAGTGTGGCGGCCCAGTCAGTACGTACGTTTATTTAAAAACTGACGGAAACTATAATATTGCATCTCTTTTTTTACGCAGATAGATGAGAGCGTTAATCGTTCGGGCGCCGCCGATAAACAGTGTGTGTGTTTTATACTATGTTGTATATCACATTGTGTATGTAGAGTATGTTGTCCTTTATGAGCTGCTGCGCGTGTCTGCTGAGGAGGTGTGTGTGTGTGTGAGGAGGTGTGTGTGTGTGTGTGTGTGTGAGGAGGTGTGTGTGTGTGTGTGTGTGTGTGTGTGTGTGTGTGTGTGTGTGAGGAGGTGTGTGTGTGTGTGTGTGTGTGTGTGTGTGTGTGTGTGTGTGAGGAGGTGTGTGTGTGTGTGTGTGTGTGTGTGTGTGTGTGTGTGTGTGTGTGTGAGGAGGTGTGTGTGTGTGTGAGGAGGTGTGTGTGTGTGTGAGGAGGTGTGTGTGTGTGAGGAGGTGTGTGTGTGTGAGGAGGTGTGTGTGAGGAGGTGTGTGTGAGGAGGTGTGTGTGAGGAGGTGTGTGTGAGGAGGTGTGTGTGAGGAGGTGTGTGTGAGGAGGTGTGTGTGTGTGTGAGGAGGTGTGTGTGTGTGTGAGGAGGTGTGTGTGTGTGTGAGGAGGTGTGTGTGTGTGTGAGGAGGTGTGTGTGTGTGTGTGTGTGTGAGGAGGTGTGTGTGTGTGTGTGTGTGAGGAGGTGTGTGTGAGGAGGTGTGTGTGTGTGTGAGGAGGTGTGTGTGAGG
>CM060110.1:255000-285000 GCA_030522415.1 Channallabes apus
AATAAAGTTCTAAAGTGGTTGCTAACGCTAGCAAACTAACTAAATGCCTGCGTCATGCTAGCACTACAGTTAACAGTTTAGCGTTCATTCATCACTTCACCATCTTCGTAACCCTGCAAACATTCTACAGAGAAGCTAAAAAGCTCAGACATCTTAGCCGTTTCTTTCATACACAGGTGGGGTTTATGGCTAGCAGCTATTCTCAGCTAAATTATCATCCAGTACCTCAGACCAGCCGGAAAGTTTGTGTGTAACCTTAACACGGTAACAGTAATAAATGTTACATATAGTAATAATTTTACAGTCATATGTGAATTAGGTGAGTGAACATGTGTATACAGACCTTGTATTTAACGCCATTTCCCCTTAAATGTCCGAGGAGGATGAACCGTCACCAGCGGTGTGGGAGCTCCACTGCCACCTACTGTATAGAATACGTATTGCACCATTAGACCTAAAATCAAATTCAAATTCAAATTTTATTAGTCACATACACAATCATACACAGTATAATATGCAGTGAAATGCTTTTATACGACCGCCAGTGACCTTAAAAAAAAAAGAAAATAAAATCTTGTACGTAAAATAAATAATCAATAAAAAGGAAATACTAAAGAAATAATTTTAACTAGTAAAATTTGTAAAATTAACTGTGCATTAGGGCATAATAAAATATTGCAAAAATATAGAAATATGGTATTAAAGTGTCAGTGGTTGTGCAAATATGCATGAAAGGTGACATGTGCAATTGTCCAGATGTATGAGTATTTAGTGCAAGTGTGTATGAATGTGTCCATGATTGTCCAGTCAGTGTTGTGAGCTTAAAAGATGCTATTAGTCCTGTGTGGAGGTGTGATTGTGTGATTGAGAGACCTTATCGCCTGCGGGAAGAAGCTCCTCCTCAGTCTCTCTGTGTTGGCCTTTAGGGAGCGGAATCTTTTCCCAGACCGCAACAAAGAGAACAGTCCATTACTGGGGTGACTGAGGTCCTTCATGATCTTCCTGGCCTTAGTGCAGCACTGCTTGCTGTAGATCGAGTGCAGGTCAGGGAGCTCAGTGCGGATGATGCGCTCGGCTGATCGCACCA
This sequence comes from Channallabes apus, assembly GCA_030522415.1. NCBI lineage: Eukaryota > Metazoa > Chordata > Actinopteri > Siluriformes > Clariidae > Channallabes > Channallabes apus. The sequence goes on from CM060110.1 coordinate 256,088, forward strand.
CCCTCTGTAGAGCTCGTCTGTCCTGCATGGTGCTGTTCCCGAACCAGGTCGTGATGTTTCCCGACAGGATGCTCTCTATGGTGCAGGAGTAGAAGTTCCTGAGCACCTTAGAGGGCAGTCTAAAGTCTCTCAAGCGTCTGAGGTGGTAGAGACGCTGCCGGGCTTTTTTCACCACGGTGCTGATGTGACAGGACCATGATAGGTCCTGCGTGATGTGAACACCGAGGTATCTGAAGCTGTCCACTCTCTCCACTGGGCTCCTGTTGATGACGGGGGTCTGGTAGTTCCTCTCCTGCTTTGTACTAAAGTCCACTATCAGCTCCTTTGTCTTACTGACATTCAGGAGGAGATTGTTCCTCTGGCACCAGTTCTCCAGATTTCCAATCTCCTCTAGGTAGTCCGACTCATCATTGTTGGTGATCAGTCCGACCACGACGGTGTCGTCAGCAAACTTGATGATGGAGGTGGAGTTGGTAGTGGCCACGCAGTCGTGGGTGTACAAAGAGTACAGCAGGGGGCTCAGAACACAACCCTGGGGGGCTCCAGTGCTGAGAGTGAGTGTAGCTGAGACATGTCCGCCCATCCTTACTGCCTGTGGTCTGCCAGTCAGAAAATTGGAGATCCACTGACATATAGATGAGCTCAGTCCCAGGTGCTCCAGCTTGGTGGTGAGTGTGGAAGGAATTATTGTGTTAAAAGCAGAGCTGTAGTCGATGAAGAGCATTTTAACATAATTCCCTTTCCTAGTGTCCAGGTGAGTGAGTGATGTGTGGAGGAGATGAGAGATTGCATCGTCTGTGGAGCGGTTCTGACGGTATGCAAACTGTAGTGGGTCCAGTGTGTCGGGTAGTGAAGAAATGATGAAGTCTCTGATAAGGCGTTCAAAGCACTTCATCACTACTGAGGTGAGGGCCACAGGGCGATAGTCATTGAGAGAAGCAGGATGTGGTTTCTTTGGAACAGGAACAATAATGGACTCTTTGAAGCATGTGGGGATCACCGACTGAGATAAAGAGATGTTGAATATCTTCAATTTTCAATTCAATTCAATTTTATTTATATAGCGCTTTTAACAATGGTCATTGTCTCAAAGCAGCTTCACAAAAATTTAAGAAATTTAACAAAAAAAAAAAAAAAAAAAACATTTTATATATATATATATATATATATATATATATATATATATATATATATATATATATATAGAATAATTATATATAAAGTAATAAATAAATAAATAAAATTATAATAGAAAATGAATAAATAAAAACAAATAATAATAATAATTATAGAAAAGAAAATAATTGGAAGTGTGGATGTGTGAGAAAAATGTGCAGATAATAATGAGATGAATGAATGAAATGTCTCTGATGAGCAAGCCAAGGGTGACGGCGACGGTGGCAAGGAAAAACTCCCTGAGATGGCATTAGGAAGAAACCTTGAGAGGAACCAGACTCAACAGGGAACCCATCCTCATTTGGGCGATAACAGATAGAAATGATATAACATCTTGTGTGTTGTGCAGGTGAAAATTCAATATGACAGAAATTATTTAAATTGTCATGAAGACCAGTTCAGCATAGGGACGAGTCAGTAGGTGCAGAGGGCAGATGAGGTCTGGATCACTGGAAGCACAGGAGCAGCATGTGTAGCTCCAACCATCATAAAGCTGAATCCAGTTGGAGCTGGTCCTTCTCTGGATGCCTCAGGAACCTCGCAGGGTCGGCCTTTGTCTACTGAAGCTGGCAAAATCTCCCGATGCCTCGGGATGGGTAGAGAAATACAGAACAGATGGGGAGAATTAGCGTAGTTGCCATTCGGTATAGGTGTACTGGAGTATGAGTACTGGGATGAGTTATGTGTATGCCAGATTAAAAAGATGCGTCTTGAGTCTACTTTTGAACTGAGAAACCGTGTCTGCTCCCCGAACACTGTCTGGAAGGCTATTCCAAAGCTTTGGAGCTAAATATGAAAAAGCCCTACCCCCTTTTGTAGATTTTGAAATTCTGGGAACTACCAGAAGTCCGGAGTTTTGTGATCTTAAGGCGCGTGGTGGATTGTAGCGTATCAGAAGACTGGTTAGGTATGTGGGAGCTAAACCATTTAAGGCCTTGTATGTAAGTAATACTATTTTGTAATTTATTCTAAACTGAACAGGTAGCCAGTGCAGGGATGATAATATTGGGGTTATATGATCATATTTTCTGGATCTAGTGAGAACCCTGGCAGCTGCATTTTGGATTAACTGAAGCTTGTTTATTGAGGATGCAGGACAACCACCTAGTAATGCATTACAATAGTCCAGTCTGGAGGTCATGAATGCATGAACTAGTTTTTCTGCATCAGATACGGATAAGATGTTCCTAAGTTTAGCAATATTTCGAAGATGGAAAAAGGCTGTTTTTGTGATATTTGAAATGTGATTTTCAAAAGACAAGTTACTGTCTAATATTACTCCCAGATCTTTTACTGCTGAGCTGGTAATAACAGTACATCCTTCTAAGCGCAAGCTGAATTGTGAAAGCTGTTGTGTGCTGGTTTTTGGGCCAATAAGTAATATCTCTGTCTTATCTGAATTTAGTAAAAGAAAGTTATTGGTCATCCAATCTTTTATGTCCTGGACACACTCAGTTAATCTAGACAACTTAGGTATTTCGTCTGGTTTAGTTGAGATATATAATTGGGTATCATCAGCATAACAATGGAAACTAATCCCATGTCTTCTAATGATGTTACCCAAGGGAAGCATGTATATTGAGAACAACAGAGGTCCTAAAACTGACCCTTGTGGGACCCCATATTTCACTGGCATTATACCAGACGGTTCTCCATTTAGATCTACAAAATGGTAGCGATCAGACAGGTAAGATCTAAACCATTTTAGTGCCTGTCCCTGAATGCCTATATAATTTTGTAAGCGATCTATGAGAATATTATGATCTATAGTGTCGAATGCAGCACTAAGATCGAGCAGGACTAGCAATGAGATGCAGCCTTGGTCTGAAGCTAAAAACAAGTCATTTGTAATCTTAACTAGTGCAGTTTCTGTGCTATGATGGGGCCTGAAACCTGACTGAAATTCTTCAAGGATGTTGTTATCCTGCAAGAATGTGCAAATTTGAGCTGATACTACTTTTTCTAGTATTTTTGATATGAACGGGAGGTTTGAGATCGGTCTGTAATTTTTTATTTCATTCGCGTCCAAATTAGATTTTTTAAGAAGCGGCTTAATAACTGCTAACTTGAAAGGTTTAGGGACGTGACCTAGATGTAATGAAGAATTAATAATGTTTAGGAGTGGCTCTCCAACCGTAAGCATCACTTCTTTTAAAAATCTGGTTGGGATTGGGTCTAACAGGCACGTTGTTGATTTAGCCGAGGTGATGAGTTTATACAGCTCTTCCTGTCCTATACCTGTAAAGCAGTGAAAATCTAAATGTGAAGCTATAGGCTGAACTGGATCGTGAGATACTATTAGAGGTTGAACCTCCATTATTTTCTTCCTGATATTATTGATTTTTTCATTAAAGAAGTCCATAAAGTCTTCACTTCTAAACTGTGATGGGATACTCTCTGCGGGCATCTTAGGTTTTGTTAAGCGAGCCACTGTACTAAATAAGAACCTGGGATTGTTTTGGTTTCTTGCTATCAGTTGGCTAAGATGCTCGGTCCTAGCAGTTTTTAGAGCCTGTCTATAGCTGCACATACTGTCTTTATACGCAATTCGAAAAACTTCTAATTTAGTTTTCCTCCATTTTCGCTCGAGGTTACGGGTTGCTCTCTTTAGGGCGCGAGTATGACTGTTGTACCACGGTGCCAATGTTTTATCTCTGACTTTTTTTAATCTGATGGGAGCAACAGTGTCTAATGTACTGGTAAAAATAGTGCCCATGCTGCTAGTCACTTCATCTAGATCATCTGCATTTAGGGGTCTAATAAGAAATTGGGACAGATCCGGCAGATTACTTGTGAATCTGTCTTTAGTGGTGGGATTCATATTTCTAACAGATTGATAGCGTGGGGAGACACAGCTAATCTGTTCTACGGGTAGAGTATATGTCAGGAGGTGATGATCTGTGATATCATCACTTTGAGGTATGATCTCTATATTAGAGACATCTATACCATGGGATATAATTAAATCTAGCGTATGATTAAAGCGGTGAGTTGCTCCAATTATATTTTGCTTAACCCCAAAGGAATTTAGTAAATCCATAAATGTGAGTGCTAAAGCATCGTTAGCATCATCTACATGAATGTTAAAGTCTCCTACTATCAATACTTTGTCAGAGTTAACCAATAGGTCTGATAGCAGATGTCCAAATTCTTTAAGAAAATCGCCATATGGCCCCGGGGGTCTGTACACGGTGGCCAAGGTAAAATATAGCAAGGGTTTATTACGTATTTCATTTAGTGCAACATTAATGATAAGCACTTCAAATGAATTAAACCTGGGCCTTATTTTCTGGGTAACAGTGAGTACATCATTGTAGATAGTGGCGACACCACCGCCGCGACCAATTAGACGGGGCTCGTGCTTATAGAAATATCCTGACGGAGTAGACTCATTCAGACCAAAATATTCATTTGGTTTAAGCCAGGTTTCAGTGAGACAGAGTGCGTCAAGGCAATAATCTGAGATAATTTCATTAACAATAAGTGCTTTAGGCGCAAGGGATCTAATGTTGAGTAGTCCAAACTTTAGAGGTGGATTTTGACTACTTATTTTGCCTTTTTCTGGTTTTATGGTTATCAGATTGTTTCGGGCAAATTTAACAAATTTATTCTTTTTTCTCAGTATTCGGGGAACAGACACAGTTTCTATAGGACAAGCTATGTGTGTGCGTCTATCACTACGGTGAGTTGTGATGTGGCTAATATGTTTGGAATCTACAGTATGACTTACCGCCAGTCAGATGGTTCGTAGTGTTCTGGAGATGTTGTCAGAGAGGACCGCTGCTCCAGCTCTGCTAGGGTGTAGGCCATCGGTGTGATAGAGCCTAGGACGCTCCCAGAAAACATTCCAGTTATCAACAAAGCGTAATTTCTGTTGTTGACACCAAGATTGTAACCATTCATTAAAAGCAAATAATCTACTGAACTTCTCGATTCCTCGCTGAAATGTGGGAAGCGGTCCAGATACGATGATCATTGTCGTGGGTGATGTGCTGCGGACCTTCTCGACCAGGCTCCTGAAGTCCTTCTTTAGGATCTCCGTCTGCCTCAGCCTGGTGTCGTTCGTGCCGGCATGAAGAACCACATCTCCAATGTTCCTCCTCAGGGCAGCAGGCACCTGTGCAGCAACATCAAGAACACGTGCACCAGGTAAACAGCGTGTGTGCACCTTACCTTTAGCCGTGGTAGCACGCACGTGACGAACGATGGAGTCTCCGATGACCAGGACGTCGTGTGCCATCTCGCGGAGAGGAGCGAAGCGGTTTTGGGTCGAGATGTCGAAGACGGGTGGTGGTGGTGGAGAGGTCCTCGCCCGGGGCTTGGCGTGCTTCTTCCGCTGCTGCTGTATCCAGGGTCCGTGATGTCCCGGCGCCGGGGTGTAGGAACACTGGGCGGGATGCGTCCTTGGTGTGTTGGACCTGGGCAGAGAAACACGCGGGGTTGAGGTTGTAGGAGAATTCTCATGCCGAGAATTTACCTGGGACAGGTGAGTGTCGGTCTGCGTCGATTCCAACGTGGCTTTCCGCTGCTGTAACCGGGCCAGCTTCACCTGTAGCTCACGGATCAGCTTCTCCACGGCCTCCACCTCCAAATCCACCGAGTGCAGCTCTAATGTCTCCTCACCTGCACTCAGAGGCAGAATCACAACCGACATGGTGTCTAAACACGGAAAATAATCGGTGTGAGGAAGCGAAAACAAACTTTAGAAACAAACAAACAAACGTGATAGCCGGGCTAGCGATGCTAATGCTAATTAGCGATGCTAATGCCGGCTAAAAGCGGTGTGCTGCAAAACAATTAAAACTTAACGATATAACACGCGTTTCGAGTAAATATATTATAAGATACTTATCCGTTTTATGTACACTCTTCGTAAGGGGACGAAAAAGTTTAAAAGTTGGTCAGTATTGTGGAGCTCGGAAAAAAAGCAGCTTCTCAGTGTCCTCGTACGGAGCATATCTCAGTGAACACAGGTGCTAGCTGGTCTGCACAGGCTCTGAGAATACGACCTGAGATGCCGTCTGGTCCTGCTGCTTTCCTGGTGTTCACTCTCTTGAAGGCTCTCCTCACGTCGTGCTCGGAGATGATGAGCGCGTTCCCGGTGCTGACTGTGTCTTCCTGTCTGCAGCCGTTAGCGCCGCTAGCATTAGCGCCGTTAGCATTAGCGCCGTTAGCATTAGCATTGCTAGCATCTTTAGCTGCAGCCTCGAAGCGAGCGTAAAATGTGTTCAGCTCGTCTGCCAGAGTCGCGTCCGCGTTCGTCATACCGGATGCTGGTGCTTTGTAGTCCGTTATTGTTCTCAGTCCCTGCCACAGGCTCCTAGAGTCACTCTGTTGAAGCTGTGACTCTAGTTTTCTCCCGTAGCGCTGCTTCGCCTCTTTCACCGCCTTCCGGACGTTGTATGACGCAGCCTTGTACGGTTCCATGTCCCCCGACACAAGTCCCGTGTTGTAGGCAGCGGTGCGAGATCTCAGAGAGTCGTATAAATCGATACTTCATGCGCTATTACTTACGTCTGAATAAAGGAGCAACCAATCACACAACTGGCTCCGCCCTATCGCTCTTGATTGACAGAACGACTCATTCTGCTGAAAAGTCGCATTATGAAATAAATAGGCCATCGTGAAAAACGGGATTTTGAAATAAAAACTGACTTTGAAAAAATGACATTTTGAAATAAAAACAGCATGAATTAAATAAAATGCCTCTGCAATAATCTCTGTTATTGGGAAAAATAATGACCATGAAATATTATTTCATAATAATAAGTAAATATATTCTCCTGGGATAGGCTCCAGGTCCCCCGCGACCCTGAACACAGGATTAAGCGGTATAGAAAATGAATGAATTAATGAAGTAAATATATTTCACAATAATAAGCTTTTTTCAAAATATGTTCCATTATTTCACAATATCATTCTCATATTATATATATGTCTTGTTTATTCATAGAGTTATTTATTTCATAATGTCCTATTTATTTATTTAATTTTGAACACTTTGGAGTTCCATATGTTATATGAATGTGAGTCTCTCTGTGCTCTCAGTTCAGGTATCGTACACACCCTCACCTCACACTGCAGTGGTTTACTTTAACACAGACCCCTGTTTTATCTCATAGTGGAGCTTCACGTTACTGCTCTTTAATAACATCATGGTTTCAGAACATATGAGATAAACGTCCACAGGAAGAATAAACACACATCCATCTGTACACACAGTTTTATAGTCTAAACGTGTAATAAATTATACAAGGAGAGGAAAAAAACAAACAGTAATACAGTATGTAAATAATGAGAATCTCTATTTCAGGTTTAACAGATTTACACTTTCCACATTGTTCCTCAGAGTTCCTTCATCTGTAGTGGCTCAGTGTGTTAAGGCTCTGAGTTACGGATCGGAAGGTCGGCGGTTTGAGCCCCAGCTCCGGCAGGTTGCCACTGTGGGGCCCTTGAGCCAGGCCCTTAACCCTGTCTGCTCCAGGGGCGCTGTAAAATGGCTGACCCTGTGCTCAGACCCCTGTCTACTAACAAGAAGCTGGGATATGCGAAGAATTTAACATTTCACTGCATATAGTACTGTGTATGACTGTTGTATGTGACAAATAAAATTTGAATTTGAATTTATTATCTACAGCATTAATCGCTCAAAACTAATGACTTTTTTCCCCAGTTTTAAGTTATTTTAGACCACGCCCACTTTTCTGTATTAGTTTTTAATACCTCAGAAAGGTGCAGGAACATGCACAGTGTGTACAGAACACTACAGAATTCCCAAATCATTACACACACACACACACACACACACACACACACACAGGAGAGAAAGAGAGAGAGAGAGAGAGAGTGTGTGTGTGTGTGTGAACCATCTCACTTCATCTCCTCCAAACAGGACACGTGAACTATTTCTGCACCAAGTGTGTGACATTGCAGCAAAGACGAAGCTGAGGACAGGTGTGTGTGTGTGTGTGTGTGTGTGTGTGTGTGTGTGTGTGTGTGTGTGTGTGTGTGTGTGTGTAGCCCACTGCGTTCTGATAAACACTCTTAAAACAAGGCCCTGTGTCATGTGTAATGATGATGGTCCTGATGATGATGATGATGGTGATGGTGATGATGATGATGATGATGATGATGGTTATGATGGTGATGGTTATGATGATGGTTAGGATGATGATGGTGGTGGTGATGATGATGATGATGACGATGGTGATGGAGGTTATGATGATAATGATGGTTATGATAATGATGATGGTTGTGATGGTGATGATGATGATGATGAAGTGTAGAACAAATGCCGATACAGCAGTTCAACCACGATTGTCCCGAACGAAATTGTGATGATAAGGCACAGGAAGACTATCAGTTTTTAGACTCCGTTAATAACTCCTTGCAGTTCACAGATAATCACTTCTATATCGGCCTCCCACTTAAGAAAGCATCCGTTCAAACGCCCAACAACCGAAATGCAGCCAGCAGCGCGCGTCCGAGCAGCGCGCGTCCGAGCTGCGAGCACTCTCACCTTGCCAACTCAAAAGGCAATAGCCGTGCCCTACTGACTTTCATTCCCGAGAGCGAAAGGATCAAAGACATGAGAGACTTAGACTTGAGCAAAGATGCACTTGCCCATCGAGAGAGCTCTGGGGGTGCTGTGGTGCATTATCTCAAACATGTTCAAGTTCAAAATTAGTTTAAAAGAACGACCTGTGACAAGACGAGGAATCCTGTCAATCACCAGTTCGATTTACGACCCCTTAGGTTTTCTCGCACCTGTCATACTGCCAGCTAAAGCTCTAATGCAACAGTTATGTAAAGAAAAACTCGCGTGGGACGACGATATTCCCGAGCAGTTTGCTAAAGCATGGAAAACCTGGATGCAAGAGCTGCCCCAACTGTCCGAGTTCAGCGTAGCAAGGTGCGTGAAACCAGCCGACTTTGGAGCCACAGTTACAGCGAACTTCATCACTTTTCCGACGCGAGTGAAATGGGATACGGAGCTGTCTCATACCTCAGGTTAGTAAATGCTGATGGACTCACACATTGTGCATTCATGATGGGGAATTCCCGTGTAGCACCCCTGAAACAAACCACCATTCCACGAATGGAACTGACGGCGGCAGTGATCGCTGTAAAAAATGACAAAATGTTGAGAGAGCAACTAGAATTGAAATTACTAGACTCGATGTTTTGGACTGACAGTACAACTGTTTTGAGATACATTGACAATAAAACACTTCGTTTTAAGACCTTTGTGGCCAACAGAATTGCCATTATAAGAGAGTCAACCAAGACAAAGCAATGGAGGTACGTTAATACCTCAAAAAACCCTGTGAAAAGTTTATGAAAAACGTCACCTGGATTCACCGCCCTTCCTTTCTCAAAGAAGCAGAGTGAAACTGGCCTAAAAATATTCAGGACACATCAATAAAAGAAAATGATGATGAAATTAAGCTCTCAGCTTCAGTGAACATTGTGAGCATTACAGAAAGCACAGACGCAGTGAGCAAACTAATTAATCATCACTCTGATTGGCAGAAGTTAAAAAGATCCGTTGCCTGGATCCTTCGCATCAGAGACATGCTCAAACAAAAAACAGAAAGGGTCAAAACACAAGTAGATGACCCAAAGACAGAAAATCACAAGTCTCTAACAGCTCAAGACCTAACAAGAGCAGAAAACGAAATCATTAAGTTTACTCAAAGACAAAATTTTAAGGGAGAAATTCTCACATTGCAAAGGTGTAAAGCAGCAGCAGAATTCAAACAGGGAATTCGCACACAGCAAAAACGCAAGGCATCTGTGAAAAGAAACAGCTGCTTGTCCAAACTGGAACCTCTGACACCAAACCACCTGCTGCTGATGAAAAAACAGCGAAACCCGCCCACTGGATTTTTCAAAAAGGAAGACATCTATGCACGTTGCAGGTGGAAGCAGATCCAGTATCTATCAGAGCTATTCTGGAAGCGATGGGTGCGTGAATACTTGCCCTTGCTCCAGGAGCGTCAAAAATGGTTTAAAAAAAAAACTTTCGACTGGAGACATAGTCTTGATGAGTCTTCTCCAAGAAATTCATGGGTTATCAGACGAATCACGAAAGAGCTCTCCGATAAAAGGGGACTTGTGAGACGTGTGTTATTCAAAACTGAGAGCAACACCCTGGAAAGACCCATTGACAAGCTGTGCCTCATATGTGAAACAGACTGTTAAATGTGTTATAATCTGTTATGAAACTCAATATGCAAATACAAACACCTGAGATAAATATTATACATTTAAAAGATTTAAAACGTTTTTGAAGGTTAAGAATGTTTAATTGCATGTCGTTAAAAAAAAAAAAAAGAAAAAAACACAAAATTGTAATTGTCAGTCTTCCTGCCTGTCAATTAGGGGCTGGAATGTAAGAGCCATATCACATTTGTTATGTAAGATGGATCTCAAATTCAAATTAAAAATTCTAATTCAAATTTTATTTGTCACATACACAGTCATACACAGTATAATATGCAGTGAAATGCTTATACGACCGCCAGTGACCTTAAAAAGAAAATAAAAGCTTGACCGTAAAATAAACAATCAATAAAAAGGAAATACTAAAGAAATAAATTTAACTAGTAAAATTAACTGTACAATAAGGGCATAATAAAATATTGCAAAATATAGAAATATAGGGTAGATAGAGTATATATGTATATAGAATTTAAAGTGTCAAGTGGTTGTGCAAATATGCATGAAAGGTGACTAATGAAAGGTGACGTGCAATTGTCCAGATGTATGAGTATTTAGTGCAAGTGTGTATGAATGTGTCCATGATTGTCCAGTCAGTGTTGTGAGCTTAAAAGATGTTATTAGTCCTGTGTGGAGGTGTGATTGAGAGACCTTATCGCCTGCGGGAAGAAGCTCCTCCTCAGTCTCTCTGTGTTGGCCTTTAGGGAGCGGAATCGCTTCCCAGACCGCAACAAAGAGAACAGTCCATTACTGGGGTGACTGAGGTCCTTCATGATCTTCCTGGCCTTAGTCCAGCACCGCTTGCTGTAGATCGAGTGCAGGTCAGGGAGCTCAGTGCGGATGATGCGCTCGGCTGATCGCACCACCCTCTGTAGAGCTCGTCTGTCCTGCATGGTACTGTTCCCGAACCAGGTCGTGATGTTTCCCGTCAGGATGCTCTCTATGGTGCAGGAGTATTCAATTCAATTCGATTCAGTTTTATTTGTATAGCGCTTTTAACAATTGAAAGCTTTACACAATCAAAAGAATTATTTAAGTTTGTATGGAATGTGAATGTGTATGAATCAAAATGTTCATATAGTCCCTGGTGAGCAAGCCCGAGGGCGACAGTGGCAAGGAAAAACTCCCTGAGATGGTAATAGGAAGAAACCTTGAGAGGAACCAGACTCAACAGGGAACCCATCCTCATCTGGGTGAAACAGATAGCAGGAAATGATCTGCATTTATACAGTGTTAGGTTCAGCTATAATAGTTGATGTTAATTGATGTTATAATAGTTGATGTAAAATGGAGTCCAGTAGTTATTGGAGACTCAGATAGACTTGTAGAAAGTTCCAGTCCTGAACTATCGAATTGTCAAGTCCTCAGAGAAACAGCTGACAACACCAGTCGAGGCCAGAACCGTCTTCTAAGTAGATAGAATCATCCCCAGACACCAGTCCCCCAGATCTGCTCCTTTACCTTATGGCAAATCTATTTATAAAAATGCTTGGCTAAATAAATAGGTTTTGAGCCTAGACTTAAACACTGAGACTGTGTCTGAGTCCCGAACACTATTTGGAAGACTATTCGATAATTTTGGGGCTTTGTAAGAAAAAGCTCTGCCCCCAGCTGTAGTTTTCATAATACGCGGTACTGATAAGCAGCCTGCATCCTTTGACCGAAGTAGGCGTGGCGGATCGTAAGACACTAGTAGTTCGCTCAGATACTGCGGGGCGAGACCATTTAATGCTTTATATGTCAAGAGTAGTATTTTAAAATCAATGCGAAATTTCACAGGGAGCCAATGCAGTGAAGATAGGATAGGGGTGTTGTGCTCATATCTTCTGGTTCTAGTGAGGACTCTCGCTGCTGCATTCTGGACTAGCTGAAGCTTGTTTAAGCACCTAACTGAACAACCAGACAGTAAGGCATTACAATAGTCCAACCTAGAAGTGATAAAAGCATGAACTAGTTTTTCTGCATCGTTTAGTGACAATATATTTCTTATTTTGGCAATATTTCTGAGGTGAAAGAATGCTATCCTGGTGATATTATCTACATGAGCTTCAAATGAAAGGCTGGAATCTATAATCACGCCGAGGTCTTTTACTGTTGCACTTGACGGAACAGAAAGGCCATCTAAAGTTACGGTGTGATCTAAGATTTTACTTCTAGCTATATGCGGTCCTATGACTAGAACTTCTGTCTTATCTGGATTAAGCAGAAGGAAGTTAATTAGCATCCAATTTCTTATGTCCTGCACACATTGCTCAACTTTAGTAAGATGGCTTTTCTCATCAGGTTTTGTTGAGACGTATAGCTGTGTAGCGCGGCCACATAAAGGGACATTTTTATATAGGTTATTAATTGAAGAGCTAATGCTGCTCACCTGTAGCCTAAGATGTGCCCGAACGGTTTTAAACGTCCCCTATGACAGTGTTGGTCACTGGGCAAGCTCCCACGCGCATGCGCGATCGCGCCGCGAGGGACCCGGATGAGAACTGATCACGTGATCCGGCGTAAAGCCGGAACCGGCAAGGAAGCCAGCACGGAGAGATTTCCCCAGCGCGCTGTGTGTTTCTGAGCGAGAGTTAGTTGGTTGCTTCCATTCGGATGATCACTATTTGGATTAATCTCATTGGACACTCACTCTTCACCTCTCATTCCGTTACTCTTGCTCCCAGTGGCGACATCAATCCTGGTGAGGCAGAGAATAACTCTCTCCAATTCATATTTCATTTCCGCAATACACTACACCCTGGACTTCCACTCATACACACTCACACACCCCTGCATACACCATACACATTGTATATTATTGTATTATATTTGTATATATTGGTTTCGGTGCACCGTGTTTGTTTGGTTATTGGTTTGTTTTGTATAATACACTTTGGTTTATTTTCACTACTTGCTCTTGTGTTGCGTCTATTATTGTCCCACCGCGGTTGCGCAATACCGGAAGTGGTGTTTTACCGCTCATTCCCAGATTCCCGAATCCGTATTTGTGTGACAAAAGGATTTATAATAATCCCAGCATTACATAGTGGTGGCCCGTACGGGGAATCTATAATTTGGATATTTTCCAGTTTTGTGTGACGTGGCTGTACAAACATGGACGCTAATGCTAACGCTAGCGCTAATGCTAACGCTAATACTAGTGGTGCTATGAAGGCCGACCTGGCTATAGATAGTAATGTGATGGAGAGAGATGATGCATTTGTAACACGCCGTAACCCTACTGCTGAAATAACATCATTGATAAGTTCTCTGTACATATCTGATAGACATGATGATTCAATTCAGTTCAATTCAATTTTATTTATATAGCGCTTTTAACAATGGTCATTGTCTCAAGGCAGCTTCACAAAAATTAAAGAAATTTAACAAAAAAAAAACTGTATATAGAATAATTATATATAAAATAATAAATAAATAAATAAAATTATAATAGAAAATAAATAAATAAAAACAAATAATAATAATAATTATAGAAAAGAAAATAATTGGAAGTGTGGATGTGTGAGAAAAATGTGCAGATAATGAGACGAATGAATGAAATTTCTCTGATGAGCAAGCCAAGGGTGACGGCGACGGTGGCAAGGAAAAACTCCCTGAGATGGCAATAGGAAGAAACCTTGAGAGGAACCAGACTCAACAGGGAACCCATCCTCATTTGGGCGATAACAGATAGAAATATAACATCTTGTGTGTTGTGCAGGTGAAAATTCAATATGACAGAAATTATTTAAATTGACATGAAGACCAGTTCAGCATAGGGACGAGTCAGTAGGTGCAGAGGGCAGATGAGGTCTGGATCACTGGAAGCACAGGAGCAGCATGTGTAGCTCCAACCATCATAAAGCTGAATCCAGCTGGAGCTGGTCCTTCTCTGGATGCCTCAGGAACCTCGCAGGGTCGGCCTTTGTCTACTGAAGCTGGCAAAATCTCCCGATGCCTCGGGATGGGTAGAGAAATACAGAACAGATGGGGAGAATTAGCGTAGTTGCCATTCGGTATAGGTGTACTGGAGTATGAGTACTGGGATGAGTTATGTGTATGCCAGATTAAAAAGATGCGTCTTGAGTCTACTTTTGAACTGAGAAACCGTGTCTGCTCCCCGAACACTGTCTGGAAGGCTATTCCAAAGCTTTGGAGCTAAATATGAAAAAGCCCTACCCCCTTTTGTAGATTTTGAAATTCTGGGAACTACCAGAAGTCCGGAGTTTTGTGATCTTAAGGCGCGTGGTGGATTGTAGCGTATCAGAAGACTGTTTAGGTATGTGGGAGCTAAACCATTTAAGGCCTTGTATGTAAGTAATACTATTTTGTAATTTATTCTAAACTGAACAGGTAGCCAGTGCAGGGATGATAATATTGGGGTTATATGATCATATTTTCTGGATCTAGTGAGAACCCTGGCAGCTGCATTTTGGATTAACTGAAGCTTGTTTATTGAGGATGCAGGACAACCACCTAGTAATGCATTACAATAGTCCAGTCTGGAGGTCATGAATGCATGAACTAGTTTTTCTGCATCAGATACGGATAAGATGTTCCTAAGTTTAGCAATATTTCGAAGATGGAAAAAGGCTGTTTTTGTGATATTTGAAATGTGATTTTCAAAAGACAAGTTACTGTCTAATATTACTCCCAGATCTTTTACTGCTGAGCTGGTAATAACAGTACATCCTTCTAAGCGCAAGCTGAATTGTGAAAGCTGTTGTGTGCTGGTTTTTGGGCCAATAAGTAATATCTCTGTCTTATCTGAATTTAATAAAAGAAAGTTATTGGTCATCCAATCTTTTATGTCCTGGACACACTCAGTTAATCTAGACAGCTTAGGTATTTCGTCTGGTTTAGTTGAGATATATAATTGGGTATCATCAGCATAACAATGGAAACTAATCCCATGTCTTCTAATGATGTTACCCAAGGGAAGCATGTATATTGAGAACAACAGAGGTCCTAAAACTGACCCTTGTGGGACCCCATATTTCACTGGCATTATACCAGACGGTTCTCCATTTAGATCTACAAAATGGTAGCGATCAGACAGGTAAGATCTAAACCATTTTAATGCCTGTCCCTGAATACCTATATAATTTTGTAAGCGATCTATGAGAATATTATGATCTATAGTGTCGAATGCAGCACTAAGATCAAGCAGGACTAGCAATGAGATGCAGCCTTGGTCTGAAGCTAAAAACAAGTCATTTGTAATCTTAACTAGTGCAGTTTCTGTGCTATGATGGGGCCTGAAACCTGACTGAAATTCTTCAAGGATGTTGTTATCCTGCAAGAATGTGCAAATTTGAGCTGATACTACTTTTTCTAGTATTTTTGATATGAACGGGAGGTTTGAAATCGGTCTGTAATTTTTTATTTCATTCGCGTCTAAATTAGATTTTTTAAGAAGCGGCTTAATAACTGCTAACTTGAAAGGTTTAGGGACGTGACCTAGATGTAATGAAGAATTAATAATGTTTAGGAGTGGCTCTCCAACCGTAAGCATCACTTCTTTTAAAAATCTGGTTGGGATTGGGTCTAACAGGCACGTTGTTGATTTAGCCGAGGTGATGAGTTTATACAGCTCTTCCTGTCCTATACCTGTAAAGCAGTGAAAATCTAAATGTGAAGCTATAGGCTGAACTGGATCGTGAGATACTATTAGAGGTTGAACCTCCATTATTTTCTTCCTGATATTAATGATTTTGTCATTAAAGAAGTCCATAAAGTCTTCACTTCTAAACTGTGATGGGATACTCTCTGCGGGCATCTTAGGTTTTGTTAGGCGAGCCACTGTACTAAATAAGAACCTGGGATTGTTTTGGTTTCTTGCTATCAGTTGGCTAAGATGCTCGGTCCTAGCAGTTTTTAGAGCCTGTCTATAGCTGCACATACTGTCTTTATATGCAATTCGAAAGACTTCTAATTTAGTTTTCCTCCATTTTCGCTCGAGGTTACGGGTTGCTCTCTTTAGGGTGCGAGTAAGACTGTTGTACCACGGTGCCAATGTTTTATCTCTGACTTTTTTTAATCTGATGGGAGCAACAGTGTCTAATGTACTGGTAAAAATAGTGCCCATGCTGCTAGTCACTTCATCTAGATCATCTGCATTTAGGGGTCTAATAAGAAATTGGGACAGATCCGGCAGATTACTTGTGAATCTGTCTTTAGTGGTGGGATGATGATGATGTTATTACTCATGGGTCTGATATAAATGTTGTGCAAACAATGAACAATGAACTAAATCAATGCAAGGCGGATGTGGAGGCGCTCACAGACAAAGTGAGCAAGTTGGAGCAGGATTTCAGACAATCCGTAAACAGCAGTCTAAACAGAGAAACCAGTTTCCGTGAGGCAGTGGACGCTGGCTTAGAAGGGCTGGAGCGCTACTGCCAAGAGGCCTTAGAGAAGCTGGAAAGAGCTGTTACTGACTGTTTTCTCCGACGTGACGTGATCTGGGAAAACCAGATGAAGAAACTCCGCTTCACGAGTACGCCCTCCATCCAAAGATTACAGGCCTACACCCCTGCATCTCTCCAATCGCCGGTTCTACAATCTCCCAGCACTCCGATCACGATATCTATACCAAAGGTAAAGCCATCCATCAGTCACGAAACTTATGACATTCCTCCTGGTGTTCCACCACACTCTTCTGCTCAGCTTACCTCCTCAGTTTCTCCCTCTTCTTCTTCCTTTTATGGTCGACCACCCATCCGCCTGGAGTTTCCAGCCTTTGGTGAAGCTTCAGAGACAGCAGATGTACTCCACTTCATCGAACAGTGTGAGAACTATCTGGAGATCAGACCACTGCCCAGCCCAGAACTGCTAGGAACCCTCAGCACGGTTTTAAGCGGGCCTGCTCTGAGCTGGTGGAAGGCAGAGAAAGGCAAGGTAAGGGACTGGATGTCTTTCAAACAGGCGTTTATAGCGGCATTCTTACCTGATGACTATCTCACGGAAGTGGAGGAAAATTTGAGGTCGCTGGTACAGCAGCCGGGTCAACGCCTGCGGGACTTCGCCTATGACTATCGCGCCCTCTGTCTGAAGTGGAAGCCGGATATCTCAGAGGAAGAACTGGTGGGGAGAATCCTGAACAATATCAACCCCAGTGTAGCTGGATGTCTGAGGGGAACGGTAACCACAGTGGAACAGCTCGTGAAGATAGGTTCGAGGGTGGAAAAAGATTGCAAGAGCTCCAGAGATTACTGGCAGAAGGTGGACTCTCAGCAGAACAAGGAGAAGAGTCATAAGAAGACAGGTGAGCGAGCTCCTTCAAAGTTCACAGCAGGACTCTCCATAGCTCAACCTCTACCAGCCCCATCTCTCCTCCTGGTTCCAGTGACGGTGCAAGGAAGAAAGGTGAATGCGGTGGTGGACACGGGAAGTTCATATACGCTGATGAGGAACCATCTGTGGCAGACGCTCAACGATCAGGCGGACCAACTTGGACTTCCATCTCCTCAGAAGTTCGTCATGGCTGATGGAAAGATACATCAAGCACAAACACACGCCTTGTTACAGTACAAGTGGCACACCATCGAATGTGAGATGAAGACATTCATCATGAGTGACACTCACCTGGCATTCTCTCTGATTGTGGGACTCGACTTCCTAAAAGCAACAGGAGCCATCCTGGACTTCGCTGGAGGAGAATACGCACTGAAAACAGAGGAGGGGATCGTCTACCATCCATTTATAACGTCCCCACCCCACTGTGCACCATCGATGCTGACGCAACAAAGACACATTCAGCTCCCAGCTACCGCCAATCTTTACCTCGCCTTGCCAGTGACACCCGACGAGCTCCAATCTGCGGAAAAAAACCCTGAGATCACGCCATCTTGGGACACCGACAATGAAGAGGAGCTGCTGAAACTCATGGCTGCTTGGCCACTCACCACCTCCAACACACTAGGCAAAACAGCAGTAGTGAGAAACACTATCACTTTATCAGATGACACTCCATTTAAATCCAGAGCCTATAGAGTATCACCCATTAAAACATTGCTAATGTTAAAGGTGCTTACAGTGCTGCAGCACTTCCCCCCCTGGGGAGGTCGGATCACAACCTAGTCCACCTCATGCCTATATACAAACCCCTGGTTCAGAGACAGCCTGCTAATGTGAGGAGTGTAAGAAGATGGTCAGAAGGTGCCACTGCTATGTTACAGGATTGTTTCGAGGCTACAGACTGGGAGGTTCTCAGTGCATCATATGGAGAGGACATTGATGGAATGACGGACTGCATCACGGAGTACATTAACTTCTGTGTTGACACCTGTGTACCGATGAGAGATATTCGCTGTTTCCCCAACAACAAACCCTGGGTCACCAAAGACATTAAAGCGTGTTTAAATGAAAAAAAAGTGCCTTTAGGTCTGGTGATAAGGAAGCAGTGAAGAAGGCTCAAAAAATGCTAACCGGGAAAATCAAGGAGGGGAAAGAGGCATACAGGAGAAAACTAGAACAAAGGCTGAAGAAAAACAACACGAGAGAGGTGTGGAGGGGCATGAGGAGTATCACTGGCTATAAGACAAGCGGCCAGGCTATTGAGGGGAATAGGGAACGTGCAAACGACCTCAACACTTTCTTCAATAGATTTGATGTCCCTATGTCTCACACTCCCCCCGACTTCAACCCAAATCCACACATTCCTGCTCCTATGTCCTCCCCTACACAGAGAACAGTCACAGTCACTACTCCTGCACTCCCAGCAATCAACATCTCAGTGGATCAGGTTAAACATGGCCTGAGTAAGATCAGCCCTACAAAAGCTGTAGGTCCGGATAAGATCAATCCGAGAGTCCTGAAATCCTGTGCTCCCCAACTATGTGGTGTCCTCCAGTACCTCTTTAGCCTGAGTCTGTCTCTTCAGAAAGTCCCTGCACTGTGGAAAACATCATGCATTGTGCCGGTACCCAAAACACCACGTCCCTGTGCCCAGAACGACTACAGGCCGGTTGCTTTAACATCGCACATTATGAAGGTGTTTGAGAGACTGATCCTGGATACACTTCGTCCCCTGGTGAAGTCCTCTCTGGACCCTCTTCAGTTTGCCTATCAGCCGTTCATGGGTGTTGATGACGCCATAATACACCTGCTACATCGCACCTACTCTCACCTTGACAAGCCTAGGACCTCCGTAAGGATGATGTTCTTTGACTTCTCCAGTGCCTTCAACACCATCCAACCAGCAGTACTGGGGGAGAAATTAAGGAACATAAACATTGACACCCGCTTGGTTTCCTGGATCATGGACTAACTGACCTGTCGCCCCCAGTATGTCCGACTAAAGAACTGTGTGTCAGAGACTTTGATCTGCAGCACTGGAGCTCCCCAGGGGACGGTACTGTCTCCGTTTCTTTTCACCCTCTATACATCCGACTTTAGATATAACTCAGAGTCATGCCACCTGCAGAAGTTCTCTGACGACTCTGTGGTTGTTGGGTGTATAGAGGAGGGTGACACCTCGGAGTACCAGTCTGTTGTGGATGACTTCGTTTCCTGGTGTGAGCGTAATCACCTACAACTCAACATCAGGAAAACAAAGGAGATGGTGGTAGACTTTAGGAGAAGCAAGACCCCTGTGACTCCTATATCTGTCAAGGGGGAGATAGTGGACATTGTCTCCGATTACAAATATCTGGGAGTTTATCTGGACAACAAACTTGACTGGTCACTCAACACAACGGCACTCTACAAGAAAGGTCAGAGTCGATTGTACTTTCTTCGAAGGCTCAGGTCTTTTAACGTCTGTAATACCATTCTACAGATGTTCTATGAGACCGTTGTGGCGAGTGTCATTTTTTACGCTGTGGTCTGTTGGGGTGGTAACATTAAGGTGTCTGATAAGAACAAACTGGACAAGTCAATTAAAAAGGCAGGATCTGTGCTAGGCATGGAGCTTGACTCGGTGGATGTAGTAGCAAAGAGGAGGATTCTGTCCAAAGTACAATCCATTGTGAACAATCCTTCTCACCCGCTATACAGTGTTTTGGCTGAACAGAGGAGCAGTTTCAGCCAGAGACTGATTACTATCAAGTGTTCCACTGAGCGTCACAGGAGATCCTTTCTCCCAACGGCCATAAAACTTTACAACTCTTCTCTGTAACTCATACACACATGTATGTGGATTTTTTCACTGACTGGTATACAACAGGACACTAATACTTACCCATTTTTTTTTTTTTTTTTTTTTACCTTCCTTAGTTAACAACTGTGAGCACCTGTAACCGAGCATAAGCAATTTCCCTTTGGGATTAATAAAGTTCTTTGAATCTTGAATCTTGAATTGAAAAAGACCATTATAGAAGATCAAGTAGACCAGATGCTGAAGGATAAAATCATCCAACCTTCATGTTCACCCTGGTCTTCACCTGTTGTGTTAGTACCTAAACCCGATGGGACTTACCGTTTTTGTGTGGATTATAGAAAGCTAAACAGCAAGACCAAACCTGATGCTTATCCAATGCCGATTATACATGACATCTTAGAATCACTGGATGGCGCCTCCTGGTTCTCAACCTTGGATCTGCAATCAGGTTACTGGCAGGTGGAGATGGAGAAAGACAGCTGTGAAAAGACCGCCTTCATCACCACAAAAGGGCTGTTTCAATTTCGGTCCATGCCCTACGGACTCAGAAACGCCGCAGCCACCTTCCAGCGTTTGATGGAGAAAGTCTTGGCTGAACTAAGGGGGAAATATTGCTTTGTATATATAGACGACATTATTATCTACTCCAAAACACAGGAGCAGCACATCAGACACCTTAATGCAGTATTCTCCAAACTTACCCAGGCCAACCTCTCCCTCAACATGAAGAAATGTCATTTCTTCAAAAGGCAGCTGAAGTTCCTAGGCCATATCATCTCTGAAGAAGGCGTGCAGTTGGACCCAGAGAAAACCCTGGCGGTGGCTGAATATCCTCCTCCACAAGACGTAAAATCTCTTCAGCGTTTTCTGGGTCTCGCTGGATGGTACCATAAATTCATTCCCCACTTTGCCGATATGACATCCCCCTTAAATCATTTGAAGAAGAAGGGAGTAAAATGGGAGTGGACAGAAGAATGCCAGACCGCCATGGCGAACATCAAATACGCCCTTCAAAACCCACCAGTACTAGTTCAACCCAACCTAAATAGGCCGTTCCAAGTACACACAGACGCCAGTGAAGTGGGCCTGGGAGCCATTCTCACCCAGAAATCTGCAGAAGGAGAACGAGCGGTAGCGTACGCATCGAGAATGTTGAGAGGAGCTGAGCTGAATTACTCCACATCAGAGAAGGAGTGTTTGGCCGTGGTTTGGGCTGTAGAAAAGTGGAGACACTACTTAGAAGGTCGCGCTTTCGAGGTCTTTACAGACCATGCCGCCCTGTCATGGGCCTTCAACTGCCCAAAAACCAGCTCTCGCCTCACCCGATGGACATTACGCCTACAGCAGTTCATATTTTCGGTTCATCACAGAAAAGGCTGTCTGAATCTGGGACCCGATGCGCTTTCCCGGGCGCCCCCCCTCTACAAGTAGGCACAGCTCCATGTCTTGCCATCATAACCACAAAATTATCATCCGACTTACCAAATGACCTGTGTGAGATAACCCAAGCGCAACTGAATGACACCAAAATCACGGAGCTGCTCTCGAAAGATCACCCAAGAGGCATAAAGGATCAGAGGGTCTCCTTCGAACATCATCAGGGCGCGTTATATCGCCGGGTACCCGTAAGAGACGGAGGAAAATTTCAGCTCGTTGTCCCCCAGTCACTAATAAAAAACTTTTTGCACTACTACCACGACAATCCACTGGGAGGACACCTAGGGCAATTAAAGACCTTGTTAAGGTTATTAGATGTGGCATGGTGGCCGACGGTGCGGAAGGACGTATGGCATTATGTGCGAACCTGCAGCGTGTGCCAACAGTACAAAAATGACAACTCTAAACCCAGTGGCTTACTACAGAGTACCATGGTTCCAGAGCCGGGACACACCGTGGGACTGGACATCATGGGTCCTTTTCCAAGAAGTAAAAGGCGGAATGAATATCTTTTGGTGGTGGTGGATTATTTCACCAAATGGGTGGAAATGTTTCCCCTTAGGGATGTAAAGACGCCAAAGCTGGTAAAAGTGCTGAGAGAAGAAATCTTTACTAGATGGGGAGTCCCCAAATATCTAGTATCCGATCGAGGACCCCAGTTTACGTCTCAGCTGCTGGCACACCTCTGCCAAACCTGGGGGAGCGTCCAAAAGCTAACTACGAGCTACCACCCACAAACCAACCTGACGGAGCGAGTAAACAGAACTTTAAAGGTGATGATCGCTTCATATGTCGGGGACCACCACCAAAACTGGGACCAATGGTTACCGGAACTGAGATTCGCCATCAACACAGCCCAACAGGAAACCACTGGGAAAACGCCGGCAGAACTCACACTTGGTCGACAGCTTAAGGGTCCTCTGGAAAGGCTCATTAATCATCCCCCAACACCAAATCACACAGCTTATTCACTTCTGGAAAGGCAACAACGGATCACGGAGGAGGTGAAATTAAGAGTGAAACAGCAACAATCCAAACAAGCCAGATACTACAATGCCCGGAGGAAAGATGCGCACTTTCAACCGGGAGATCTAGTTTGGATTAAAACTCACCCACTCTCCTCCGCAGCAAAAATGTTTTCAGCCAAGCTAGCGCCTAAGTGGGAAGGTCCAGCTGAAATTACAAAGAAACGAGGACCAATTAATTACACTGTGTCTTGGGGCAATCCACAAAAAACCGACACTTTTAATGTGGTGAACTTAAAGCGTTTTTACGGACGTTCTCCTCAGACGCCGGAGGCTTGGGGGGGGGGGGTCTATGTAGCGCGGCCACATAAAGGGACATTTTTATATAGGTTATTAATTGAAGAGCTAATGCTGCTCACCTGTAGCCTAAGATGTGCCCGAACGGTTTTAAACGTCCCCTATGACAGTGTTGGTCACTGGGCAAGCTCCCACGCGCATGCGCGATTGCGCCGCGAGGGACCCGGATGAGAACTGATCACGTGATCCGGCATAAAGCCGGAACCGGCAAGGAAGCCAGCACGGAGAGATTTCCCCAGCGCGCTGTGTGTTTCTGAGAGAGAGTTAGTTGGTTGCTTCCATTCGGATGATCACTATTTGGATTAATCTCATTGGACACTCACTCTTCACCTCTCATTCCGTTACTCTTGCTCCCAGTGGCGACATCAATCCTGGTGAGGCAGAGAATAAATCTCTCCAATTCATATTTCATTTCCGCAATACACTACACCCTGGACTTCCAATCATACACACTCACACACCCCTGCATACACCATACACATTGTATATTATTGTATTATATTTGTATATATTGGTTTCGGTGCACCGTGTTTGTTTGGTTATTGGTTTGTTTTGTATAATACACTTTGGTTTATTTTCACTACTTGCTCTTGTGTTGCGTCTATTATTGTCCCGCCGCGGTTGCGCAATACCGGAAGTGGTGTTTTACCGCTCATTCCCAGATTCCCGAATCCGTATTTGTGTGACAAAAGGATTTATAATAATCCCAGCGTTACAGCTGTGTGTCGTCAGCATAACAATGAAAACTAATACCATGCTTACGGATTATGTTGCCCAGAGGAAGCATGTAAAGGGAAAAAAGCAGTGGGCCTAAAACTGAACCCTGCGGAACGCCAAACTCCACTAGAGAACATGCAGAATAATCACCATTTAAGTCTACATACTGATAACGATCGGTCAAATAGGATCTGAGCCAGGAGAGGGCTGTACCCTTAATTCCTACTACATTTTCTAATCTGTGAAGAAGAATAGCATGATCAATAGTGTCAAAAGCTGCACTGAGGTCGAGTAATACAAGCATAGTTACACAACCCTGATCAGAGGCCAATAGGAGGTCATTTACTACTTTAACGAGTGCTGTTTCTGTGCTGTGATGAGGCCTAAATCCGGACTGATACAGTTCATGTATGCCATTTCTATGTAGATATGAGCATAGCTGCTCCACTACTATCTTTTCCAGAATCTTAGAGATAAAGGGGAGGTTTGATATTGGCCTGTAATTGGACAGCTGACAGGGGTCGAGGTCAGGTTTCTTAATTATTGGTTTGATAACTGCTACTTTAAAAGATTTTGGAACATAACCAATGCTGAGTGAGGAATTAATTATTCTCAACAGCGGTTCTGTTATTACTGGTACTATCTGTTTAAGAAAATGTGTCGGTATAGGATCTAATATACAGGTTGATGAATTTGCAGAAGAGATGAGTGAAATTAGTTCATTCTCTTCAAGAGGAGTAAAGTATTCTAGGTTTGAATCTGACATGGCTAGGTTAACATCTGTATCAATTACATTGTTCGGTTTCAAAGCCTCAATTTTATGCCTGATATTTACAATTTTATTATTAAAAAAGTTCATGAAGTCCTCACTATTGCATGATGTTGTTGTGGAGATTTCTGTAGTGGTCTTATTTCTGGTTAATTTGGCTACGGTATTAAATAAAAATCTAGGATTATTTTTATTTTCTTCTATAAGAGTGGAGAGATACGTTGATCTAGCAACACTAAGAGCTTTCCTATAGTTCAGGATGCTCTCTTTCCATGCTATTTGAAATACCAACAATTTAGTTTGACGCCATTTACGCTCTAATTTCCGAGCAGTCTGTTTTAAAGTGCGCGTGTGATCGTTATACCAGGGAGCGTGTTTCTTATCTCTAATAATTTTTCTTTTAGCTGGAGCTACATTATCTAAGGTACAACGAAGTGTCGACTCTAAATATTCAGTCGCCTGATCGAGTTCTGTGGGGTCAGACGGTGGCCTAATCGAAGTTGGTAACTCTGGGATATTACTGATAAAACTCTGTGTGGTAGTTGATGTGAATGTACGTTTAATACGGTAGCGCGGTGCTGTGCGTACATTATCACTGTGACACACTTGAATGGAGACAAGATAGTGATCTGAGATAATTTCAGACAGTGGAATTGTGAATACATTTCTTATAATTAATCCGAAGAATATTACTAAATCTAAAGCGTGACATGCTTTATGAGTGGGTCCTACTACACACTGATTTACGCCTACGGAGTCCAGTATGGACATAAATGCTGTTCTCAGAGGGTCTTCTGGATTCTCAAAATGAATGTTAAAATCTCCAGCAATTAACACTTTGTCTACAGAAACGACCAGGTCTGAGATGAAATCCGCAAATTCACTAAGAAATTCAGAATACGGCCCTGGAGGTCTGTAAATTATAATTAGTGGAATCAACTGAGCTGACTTAAGTACGCTTATGTTACTATAAAGAATTTCAAATGAGTTAAATTTGTGTCAGTGTTTTTGTACGATAGACAGATTATCATTATGAATAACTGTGACGCCTCCTCCTCTACCAGTTAACCGAGGCTGGTGTATGTAGCTGTATCCAGGAGGACTAGCTTCATTTAGAGCTACATACTCGTCCTGTTTAACCCATGTTTCAGTTAAACAGAGTATATCAAACACCTGATCTGTGATAATTTCATTAACAATAACTGTTTTTGATGCGAGAGATCTAATATTTAACAATCCTAGCTTCAGATCAGAGGTGCCGGCTGCGCATTCAGTATGATTGGAGTTTGTGGTCTTTATGTTAATTAAATTATTAAAACAGACTTTCTGAGTCTTTCTACATTTTTGCTTAGATCGGGGAACAGACACAGTCTCAATATGGTGAACCCTGAGTGACGACTCTATACAGCTAGCAGACGGTTGGTTTAGCCTGTCTGTCTGCTCCCTGGCCTGGGCTCTGGATTGTCACCGATTAACTAGACCTCTACTGAGACTATGAGCTATGCTACAGGAAATGAGAGCAGCACCTTCCCGAGTGGGATGGACACCGTCCCGCCCTAACAGGCCAGCTTTGCCCTCAAAGGTCTTCCAATTATCTATGTAGCCCACATTATTTTTGGAGCACCACCTGGACATCCAGCGGTTCAGCGACCATAACCTGCTGTAAGCTATGTCACCACGTCTCATTGGGATGGGACCAGAGCATACTACTTCATCGGACATCGCCTTCGCTAATTTAAACACCTCTGTAAAGTTATTCTTACTAACCTCTGACTGACGAAGGCGTATATTGTTAGCTCCAGCATGTACCACTATCTTAGAGAACCTATGCTGTCCTAGAGCCCTAAGATTACCTGCTATGTCCGGTGCTCTGGCTCCCGGGATACACCTAACCACTGCCGCTGGCGCCCCTAAAGGTCTAGCTAATGTGTCACGTGTCTCAGTATAGAGTCTCCTATAACCAGAGCTCTTTCAGGTTTCTCAGCGGGTGCAGCACTGAGGAGAGCAAACCTGTTGGACACGTGAAGCGCAGAGGAGGTGTGCTACGGTGGGCTAGCCTTAGCGTTAGCTTTGGCTGAACGAGTATGCCGCCGAGTCGTCACCCACTCGCCCCGCTGTGAGGGCTCTAATGCCGGAGTCGGGGGCTGATTATGTCCGCCTGTGGCACCCAGACTGTCCGCTACGGGAATAACGCTGCTCTCACACTGTCTAACACTCTCTAAAGTCTGGATGCGCTCCTCTAACGCTGATATCTTCTCCGTCAGAGTGCTCACTAACACACACCTATCACAAATAAAGTTATCGCTAATGACGGAGGAAGAATGTCTAAACATCCTGCACTCCACACACTGAACAAGCTGAATGGTAGACATGATAACGTACCTGAGTCGGAGTTTTAGGTGTTTGAGTAGAAGTTCCTGAGCACCTTGGAGGGCAGTCTAAAGTCTCTCAAGCGTCTGAGGTGGTACAGACGCTGCCGGGCTTTTTTCACCACGGTGTTGATGTGACAGGACCATGACAGGTCCTGCGTGATGTGAACACCGAGGTATCTGAAGCGGTCCACTCTCTCCACTGGGCTCCTGTTGATGACGGGGGTCTGGTAGTTCCTCTCCTGCCACTATCCACTATCAAGTCCACTATCAGCTCCTTTTTCTTACTGACGTTCAGGAGGAGATTGTTCCTCTGGCACCAGTTCTCCAGATTTCCAATCTCCTCTAGGTAGTCCGACTCATCATTGTTGGTGATCAGTCCGACCACGACGGTGTCGTCAGCAAACTTGATGATGGAGGTGGAGTTGGTAGTGGCCACGCAGTCGTGGGTGTACAAAGAGTACAGCAGGGGGCTCAGAACACAACCCTGGGGGGCTCCAGTGCTGAGAGTGAGTGTAGCTGAGACATGTCCGCCCATCCTTACTGCCTGTGGTCTGCCAGTCAGAAAATTGGAGATCCACTGACATATAGATGAGCTGAGTCCCAGGTGCTCCAGCTTGGTGGTGAGTGTGGAGGGAATTATGGTATTAAAAGCAGAGCTGTATTCGATGAAGAGCATTTTAACATAATTCCCTTTCCTAGTGTCCAGGTGTGTGTGAGTGATGTGTGGAGGAGATGAGAGATTGCATCGTCTGTGGAGCGGTTCTGACGGTATGCAAACTGTAGTGGGTCCAGTGTGTCGGGTAGTGAAGAAATGATGAAGTCTCTGATAAGGCGTTCAAAGCACTTCATCACTACTGAGGTGAGGGATACAGGGCGATAGTCATTGAGAGAAGCAGGATGTGGTTTCTTCGGAACAGGAACAATGATGGACTCTTTGAAGCACGTGGGGATCACCGACTGAGATAAAGAGATGTTGAATATCTCAGTGATCACAGGTGCTAGATGGTCTGCGCAGGCTCTGAGGATACGGCCTGAGATGCCGTCTGGTCCTGCTGCTTTCCTGGTGTTCACTCTCTTGAAGGCTCTCCTCACATCGTGCTCGGAGATGATGAGCGCGTTCCCGGTGCTGGCAGTGTCTTCCTGTCTGCAGCCGTTAGCGCCGCTAGCATTAGCGCCGTTAGCATTAGCGCCGTTAGCATTAGCATCGCTAGCGTCTTTAGCTGCAGCCTCGAAGCAAGCATAGAATGTGTTGAGCTCGTCTGCCAGAGTCGCGTCCGCGTTCGTCATACCGGATGTTGGTGCTTTATAGTCCGTTATTGTCCTTAGTCCTAGAGTCACTCTGTTGAAGCTGTGACTCTAGTTTTCTCCCGTAGCGCTGCTTCGCCTCTTTCACCGCCTTCCGGACGTTGTATGACGCAGCCTTGTACGGTTCCATGTCCCCCGACGCATGTCCCGTGTTGTAGGCGGCGGTGCGAGATCTCAGAGCGTCGCGGATGGTTTTATCCACCCACGGCTTTTGGTTTGGAAACGTTCTGATAGTCTTTTTCTCCACCGTATCGTCTACTAGCTTCCCAATAAATCCCACAACCGCTTCCGTAAACATGCTGACGTCATCATCGGAGCTGTTTCTGAACATGTCCCAGTCTGCGTCATCGAGTGCGTCCTGTAACGCGGCCACCAATTGGTCCGTCCAGCGCGCGACCTCCCTCTGAACCGGAACTTCCTGTTTCAGCCTTTGTTTCTATTTTGGCATGAGGAAGATGGCGGCGTGGTCGGATTTACCAAACGCTGGACGAGATTGCTCCTTGTAGCCG
>CM060110.1:290000-295000 GCA_030522415.1 Channallabes apus
ATAGGAAGAAGGTGAGTGGGTGGAGTCAGTGTGATGGGTGATGTTCTGATGGGAAACCTCGAGTCCTGACCTTCATGTGGATGTTACAGACTGAGTTAACATGCCCTGACACACTGCACACACACACACACACACACACACACACACACTGGTGGAGTCCAGGCCTTGACGCGCTCAAGTGTAAAGTCCAGATTAAAAATCTCAGCAAACATCTGATAGAGACCGGAAAGTGTTCAGTGGTGTTTGCATAATTTCTAACACACACACACACACACACACACACACACACACACAGATAGACACACCTAACAGCTTAAATAACACGGAATATGTAGTAATGTGTTTGTTGTACAAACACCAGTCAGGGTTTGGACCTGGAACTGACCCGTGCTGTTTTGCTGTGTCATGGTTGCCATGGTTACCCGGTTGCTATAGCAGCACGACACTCTGGCTCTGATAACGCTGCTTCCGCTGCTATTGTTTAGCGTTTAGCTGTAATTCCACTCATCATGACATGCGAGCTGTGTGTCAACACGCGCACACACACACACACACACACACACACACACACACACACCTGGGGCGTCCTGGTAACGTCATTCCTGCTGCTGGTGGTGATTTTTCCACTGTGATGGCGCCCTCTGGCTGTGATATGTAACACTGACATTTTATTCTCTTCCTGCAGATCAGCATTTTAGACTCAAAGAGAGGAATGAACCTGGGAATCTTCCTGAAACAGTTCAAGAAGTAAGTGTGTGTGTGTGTGTGTGTGTGTGTGTGTGTGAGTGTGTGTGTGTGTGTGTGTGTGTGTGTGTGTGTGTGTGTGTATGTGTGTGTGTGAGTGTGTGTGTATGTGTGTGTGTGAGTGTGTGTGTGTGTGTGTGTGAGTGTGTGTATGTGTGTGTGTGAGTGTGTGTGTATGTGTGTGTGTGAGTGTGTGTGTGTGTGTGTGTGAGTGTGTGAGTGTGTGTATGTGTGTGTGTGAGTGTGTGTGTATGTGAGTGTGTGTGTGTGTGTGTATGTGTGTGTGTGAGTGTGTGTGTGTGTGTGTGTGAGTGTGTGTGTGTGTGTGTGTGTGAGTGTGTGTGTGTGTGAGTGTGTGTGTGTGTGAGTGTGTGTGTGTGTGTGTGTGTGTGAGTGTGTGTGTGAGTGTGTGTGAGTGTGTGTGTGAGTGTGTGTGAGTGTGTGTGTATACCTGGTACTAACGCTGTGTCCCTCAGGACTCATCACGCTCTGGTGGAGGACATTCGGCTGGGGAACACGAAACACTTCGGCCTGGAGCCGCTGAAGGAGCTGCTGAAACTCCTGCCTGAGGAAGAGGAGGTGATGTGACACACCTTCATCATCACCTTCACCTTCACCCTCACCTTCACCATCATCTTCATCACCTTCATCATCAGGTATAACAGTGTTAGAGTGTTAATGAAACTCTCTCGTCCTGGTGTGTAGGTCAAGAAGCTGAAGGAGTTTCACGGAGATCCAGCGAGACTCACCATGGTCGACTCCTTCATGTTCCTGCTGATCCAAGTACCACGGTAAGATACACACACACACACACGATGCTAACAACATGCCTGAATACAAAGTAGCAGTGACCTGGCTTGATTGTAGTGTGTGTGTGTGTGTGTGTGTGTGTGTGTGTGTGTGTCGTCAGTTTTGACATTCGAATCGAGGCCATGGTCCTGCAGGAGGAGTTCTCTCCATCCTGTTCAGTGATGAGCCGAGAGCTTAGTGTGGTTCGCTTGGCGACGGAAGGTAAGACCAATCACACACACACACACACACACACACACACACACACACAATAATAAGCAATAAATAATAGCAATAAATAATAATAAAAATCAATTATAATAATAAAAATCAATAATAATAATAATGATAATAATAATAAGCAATAATTTATCATAAATACTAAATGATTAAATATATAATAATAAATGTTGTAATGCCGAATCTGTCACTACTGATTTATCTTCTTCACTCTCAGAGCTGATGACGTGTGAAGATCTTCACGCCATCCTGCACCTGGTCCTCCAGGCCGGGAACATCATGAACCAGGTGAGGAGACTCGCGCTCCTGACGTGCTCCTGATCCTGCAGCGGTTCTCCACCCGGTGCTCCACCTGGTTCCTGGAGGAGCACCGTCCTTCAGCGTCTCCGTGCTCTGACACGCCCACACTCGTTAGTGTTAATTATCTGATGCGTGAGATCAAGTGAGGTGAGAGCTGAGACAGCGGTGACGTGTGCAGCACGGTGCTCCTCCAGGAACTGAGCTGAGGGATCAGTGTCTCAGAACAAAGTGTCTCAGAACAGGGAACTGCACATAATACCATTTACTATTAATACAAAGTTTTAGTTCTTACATTTTATAGTTAAGTTTAGAATTTCCACTAAATGATTTGTATTATTTTTAAAGTGCACATAATTAATCAGATTAAAATCATGACTCGTGTGTGGATCAGAGTTGAGGCTGAGATGTCCGTGTCCTTGTTGAGTTTCTGAACGTCTCTGAAACCTCTAATCTGTCCCCTGATGTCCACAGGGAGGTTACGCTGGAAACGCTGTGGGCTTCAAGCTCTCGTCACTGCTCTCACTCGCAGACACCAAAGCCAACAAACCCGGCATGAACCTGCTCCACTTCGTCGCCTTGGTAACGTTCTTTTAATTATTATTATTTTGCGAACTCTTTTTTGATCATTATCTCACATTTATAACTTACTTTACTTTTTTATCTTAAACACAGGAGGCACAGAAGAAAGATGAGAATCTGCTGAAGTTCCCAGAGAAGCTCATTCATGTACAGAGCGCTGCCAGGTAGCTAACCTCAGTGTGTGTGTATGTGTGTGCTAGAGAGAGAACGTGTGAGTGTGTTTAACACTTATAGACGGTATTGCTGATAGACTTCCACATCGTCAGATTAACACACAATAACACACTTCCTCTTCTCTTCTCCTGCGTTCCATTCTTGTAGGATCTCAGTGGAAAACATTGATGCAGAACTTTCCTCCCTCAGTGCCAGGATGCAGGCTCTCCAGGAGAAGATTGAGAGAGATCCTCAGCTGCTCTTACAGTTAAATCCGTTCCTGCAGGTCAGATTACTAATCGTCTATTAAAGCTTTAATCAGCAAACGTTCTACAGCTTCTGAACCCTAATCTCACTTACAAATTGTCTTGTGTTCGTCACTGATAAACGAGCAACACAGCTCTTTATATTCATGCTAAAGTTTCTGTCTGAGCTGGTGTTTGTGACTCCGTTCTGCTTATGCCGTGCTCTTTGCCCATTAGAGTTCGACACAAACCCTTGAGGCGCTGAAGCAGTGCAGGCTGAACCTCCGCAGTGAGGGCAACGTCCTTATTGATTTCTTCTGTGAAGATAAAGACACGTTCAAACTCGACGAGTGCTTCAGGATCTTCCAAGACTTCTGTCTTAAATTCGAGAAAGCTGTGAAGGTACGAACAGGTTCTTCTTACAGCCCAAAAACATGTGTATAGAAATTTAGAAAGTTGATTTTAAGAAAAAAAAACTTCATGACTACATAAATTTGAATTCAATGATGAGGTGGTAATTTACTGTATAGCTGTAGCAGCACCGTGGCTTCTACCCCAACACACCCCTCAACACTACACCAAATAAAAGTTTGTATTCCTTGTAAAAGTAATGGCATGGAGTTAGTGTTTATTGCTCACCTTGTCTCCTTCCTCTCTTGGTCAGGATAATCTAGCCAGGGAGATGAAGGAAGCTGCGAGGACGCAGCGCCTCCGCCAGCTGGAGGAAAGGCGCATTGCCTGGTCCGCTACCGGTGGGGATCAGGGCGGCGGTAATTTTGGCCGCAGCAGCAGTGAAAACGATGTGGAAGTTCTTACCAAAGACGGGCTCCTGGACTTCTTGCTGCATCCCCGCCCCCACAGTCCCCACAGCCCACTGGGACGCTCTGCAAGCGCTCGCCGTCACCGCCAAGCCACTGCCGATCGCAACCTCCGTGGCTACCTGGAGCTGTTTTCTGGATCTCCCACGGCTGACATCGCTAAATTCAGCAGCCTTCCACGGTCAGGACGTCATCACCAGAGAAGGACCATCACCTGGCTGACTACAGCAGATGACAACAGAGAGCTAGGACCTCAGCCAGCCACGTCCCCGAAGGCCCAGACCGAACCAATCAGCCCCCTGGCTCGATACTCAATGTCAGGCGACACTATTGAGATCGACGTTTACGGTAATAATAATAATAATCATGCGGCCGTTTCTGAAGGTATGAAGTCTTCTCAGCCAGGCCACAACAGGAACAGCATGGAGAAATCTCACAATGTTGGACACATGAACGTTAGTGTTGAAAAACACACATTGGTGTCTGGGCCTCAGTCCTTTGACCTGTCACATCCTAATGATAATAATAACAGCACTTACACACCACTGGATAACCAAGCGGATACTAAAGAGAGAGAAGGAGAGAAGGCACGAGACCTCGCAGATACATTGTTCCTAGACACTCCTCCATCCAGTAGAGGATCCAAGGAAGCACCAGAATCTGGGGCAGGCTATGACACTAAAATCATTTCGCCCCAAAAGGAGGAGGAAGAGGAAAACAGCACCGTCTCCTCAACAACATGTGACACGCCTTTGCCTCTTGACCCCTTATTGTCCAATAAAAAAGTTGCTCCTTACATTCTGGACTGCACTGAAGCTGATTGTTCTGTCATGTTAGACGTGTCAGAACTAGAGAGTGCACCTGTCTGTAAAGAAGGAGCTCAACAAGACATAAAAGCACAGGATGGCTGTGTCCCAAGTCTCCCTCAAGACCCAAGTTCACTTTCTTCTAACTTTGAGTCTTTGTCCATTAATGATCCCTCTGTGTCGGCATCTGGTGATGAACCATTTGAAGAGAAACCAGCAGAAGAGCACCGAAGTGTTACCACAGACGAGGTGGACAGTGACAGTGGTGACCTGGAAGAAGGTAAAAAGGTGCGTGAGAAAGCAGTACCGATATCCCGCCCCAAACC